>LR812531.1:1808916-1853916 GCA_903798195.1 Danio kyathit | reverse complement strand
GGTTCAGGATCAACAATAGTGAATTTACACTGTATTAAATGATGATGATGGTCCAGGATCAACATTAGTGAATTTACACTGTATTAAATGATGATGATGGTCCAGGATCAACATTAGTGAATTTACACTGTATTAAATGATGATGATGGTCCAGGATCAACATTAGTGAATTTACACTGTATTAAATGATGATGATGGTCCAGGATCAACATTAGTGAATTTACAATATTAAATGATGATGATGGTTCAGGATCAACAATAGTGAATTTACACTGTATTAAATGATGATGATGGTCCAGGATCAACATTAGTGAATTTCCACTGTATTAAATGATGATGATGGTCCAGGATCAACAATAGTGAATTTACACTGTATTAAATGATGATGATGGTCCAGGATCAACAATAGTGAATTTACACTATATTAAATGATGATGATGGTCCAGGATCAACATTAGTGAATTTACAATATTAAATGATGATGATGGTCCAGGATCAACAATAGTGAATTTACACTGTATTAAATGATGATGATGGTCCAGGATCAACATTAGTGAATTTACAATATTAAATGATGACGATGGTCCAGGATCAACAATAGTGAATTTACACTATATTAAATGATGATGATGGTCCAGGATCAACATTAGTGAATTTACAATATTAAATGATGACGATGGTCCAGGATCAACAATAGTGAATTTACACTATATTAAGTGATGATGATGGTCCAGGATCAACATTAGTGAATTTACAATATTAAATGATGACGATGGTCCAGGATCAACAATAGTGAATTTACACTATATTAAATGATGATGATGGTCCAGGATCAACATTAGTGAATTTACAATATTAAATAATGATGATGGTCCAGGATCAACAATAGTGAATTTACACTGTATTAAATGATGATGATGGTCCAGGATCAACAATAGTGAATTTACACTGTATTAAATGATGATGATGGTCCAGGATCAACAATAGTGAATTTACACTATATTAAATGATGATGATGGTCCAGGATCAACATTAGTGAATTTACACTGTATTAAATGATGATGATGGTCCAGGATCAACATTAGTGATTTTACAATATTAAATGATGATGATGGTCCAGGATCAACAATAGTGATTTTACAATATTAAATGATGGTGATGGTCCAGGATCAACAATAGTGAATTCACACTGTATTAAATGATGATGATGGTCCAGGATCAACATTAGTGAATTTACACTGTATTAAATGATGATGATGGTCCAGGATCAACAATAGTGAATTTACACTGTATTAAATGATGATGATGGTCCAGGATCAACAATAGTGAATTTACACTATATTAAATGATGATGATGGTCCAGGATCAACATTAGTGAATTTACAATATTAAATGATGATGATGGTCCAGGATCAACAATAGTGAATTTACACTATATTAAATGATGATGATGGTCCAGGATCAACATTAGTGAATTTACAATATTAAATGATGATGATGGTCCAGGATCAACAATAGTGAATTTACACTGTATTAAATGATGATGATGGTCCAGGATCAACAATAGTGAATTTACACTGTATTAAATGATGATGATGGTCCAGGATCAACATTAGTGAATTTACAATATTAAATGATGATGATGGTCCAGGATCAACAATAGTGAATTTACACTATATTAAATGATGATGATGGTCCAGGATCAACACTAGTGAATTTACACTATATTAAATGATGATGATGGTCCAGGATCAACATTAGTGAATTTACACTGTATTAAATGATGATGATGGTCCAGGATCAACATTAGTGAATTTACAATATTAAATGATGATGATGGTCCAGGATCAACAATAGTGAATTTACACTGTATTAAATGATGATGATGGTCCAGGATCAACAATAGTGAATTTACACTATATTAAATGATGATGATGGTCCAGGATCAACATTAGTGAATTTACAATATTAAATGATGACGATGGTCCAGGATCAACAATAGTGAATTTACACTATATTAAATGATGATGATGGTCCAGGATCAACATTAGTGAATTTACAATATTAAATAATGATGATGGTCCAGGATCAACAATAGTGAATTTACACTGTATTAAATGATGATGATGGTCCAGGATCAACATTAGTGAATTTACAATATTAGATGATGGTGATGGTCCAGGATCAACATTAGTGAATTTACACTGTATTAAATGATGATGATGGTCCAGGATCAACATTAGTGATTTTACAATATTAAATGATGATGATGGTCCAGGATCAACAATAGTGATTTTACAATATTAAATGATGGTGATGGTCCAGGATCAACAATAGTGAATTTACACTGTATTAAATGATGATGATGGTCCAGGATCAACCTTAGTGAATTTACAATATATTAAATGATGATGATGGTCCAGGATCAACATTAGTGAATTTACACTATATTAAATGATGATGATGGTCCAGGATCAACATTGGTGAATTTACACTGTATTAAATGATGATGATGGTCCAGGATCAACAATAGTGAATTTACACTATATTAAATGATGATGATGGTCCAGGATCAACATTAGTGAATTTACAATATTAAATGATGATGATGGTCCAGGATCAACATTAGTGAATTTACACTGTATTAAATGATGATGATGGTCCAGGATCAACAATAGTGAATTTACACTGTATTAAATGATGATGATGGTCCAGGATCAACAATAGTGAATTTACACTATATTAAATGATGATGATGGTCCAGGATCAACATTGGTGAATTTACACTGTATTAAATGATGATGTTGGTCCAGGATCAACACTAGTGAATTTACACTATATTAAATGATGATGATGGTCCAGGATCAACAATAGTGAATTTACACTGTATTAAGTGATGATGATGGTCCAGGATCAACATTAGCGAATTTACACTGTATTAAATGATGATGATGGTCCAGGATCAACATTAGTGAATTTACAATATTAAATGATGATGATGGTCCAGGATTAACATTAGTGAATTTACACTGTATTAAATGATGATGATGGTCCAGGATCAACAATAGTGAATTTACACTGTATTAAATGATGATGATGGTCCAGGATCAACATTAGCGAATTTACACTGTATTAAATGATGATGATGGTCCAGGATCAACATTAGTGAATTTACAATATTAAATGATGATGATGGTCCAGGATCAACATTAGTGAATTTACAATATTAAATGATGATGATGGTCCAGGATCAACATTAGTGAATTTACAATATTAAATGATGATGATGGTCCAGGATCAACATTAGTGAATTTACAATATTAAATGATGATGATGGTCCAGGATCAACATTAGTGAATTTACACTATATTAAGTGATGATGATGGTCCAGGATCAACATTAGTGAATTTACACTGTATTAAATGATGATGATGGTCCAGGATCAACACTAGTGAATTTACACTATATTAAATGATGATGATGGTCCAGGATCAACATTGGTGAATTTACACTGTATTAAATGATGATGATGGTCCAGGATCAACAATAGTGAATTTACACTGTATTAAATGATGATGATGGTCCAGGATCAACATTGGTGAATTTACACTGTATTAAATGATGATGATGGTCCAGGATCAACATTGCTGAATTTACACTGTATTAAATGATGATGATGGTCCAGGATCAACATTGGTGAATTTACACTGTATTAAATGATGATGATGGTCCAGGATCAACAATAGTGAATTTACACTGTGTTAAATGATGATGATGGTCCAGGATCAACAATAGTGAATTTACAATATTAAATGATGATGATGGTCCAGGATCAACATTAGTGAATTTACAATATTAAATGATGATGATGATGGTCCAGGATCAACAATAGTGAATTTACACTGTGTTAAATGATGATGATGGTCCAGGATCAACATTAGTGAATTTACACTATATTAAGTGATGATGATGGTCCAGGATCAACATTAGTGAATTTACACTGTATTAAATGATGATGATGGTCCAGGATCAACAATAGTGAATTTACACTGTATTAAATGATGATGATGGTCCAGGATCAACAATAGTGAATTTACACTGTGTTAAATGATGATGATGGTCCAGGATCAACAGTAGTGAATTTACACTGTATTAAATGATGATGATGGTCCAGGATCAACATTGGTGAATTTACACTGTATTAAATGATGATGATGGTCCAGGATCAACATTGGTGAATTTACACTGTATTAAATGATGATGATGGTCCAGGATCAACATTGGTGAATTTACACTGTATTAAATGATGATGATGGTCCAGGATCAACAATAGTGAATTTACACTGTGTTAAATGATGATGATGGTCCAGGATCAACAATAGTGAATTTACACTGTATTAAATGATGATGATGGTCCAGGATCAACATTAGTGAATTTACACTGTGTTAAATGATGATGATGGTCCAGGATCAACAATAGTGAATTTACACTGTGTTAAATGATGATGATGGTCCAGGATCAACAATAGTGAATTTACAATATTAAATGATGATGATGGTCCAGGATCAACATTAGTGAATTTACAATATTAAATGATGATGATGGTCCAGGATCAACAATAGTGAATTTACAATATTAAATGATGATGATGGTCCAGGATCAACATTAGTGAATTTACAATATTAAATGATGATGATGGTCCAGGATCAACATTAGTGAATTTACACTGTATTAAATGATGATGATGGTCCAGGATCAACAATAGTGAATTTACACTGTATTAAGTGATGATGATGGTCCAGGATCAACAATAGTGAATTTACACTATATTAAATGATGATGATGGTCCAGGATCAACAATAGTGAATTTACAATATTAAATGATGATGATGGTCCAGGATCAACATTAGTGAATTTACACTGTATTAAATGATGATGATGGTCCAGGATCAACAATAGTGAATTTACACTGTATTAAATGATGATGATGGTCCAGGATCAACAATAGTGAATTTACAATATTAAATGATGATGATGGTCCAGGATCAACAATAGTGAATTTACACTGTATTAAATGATGATGATGGTCCAGGATCAACAATAGTGAATTTACACTGTATTAAATGATGATGATGGTCCAGGATCAACAATAGTGAATTTACAATATTAAATGATGATGATGGTCCAGGATCAACATTAGTGAATTTACAATATTAAATGATGATGATGGTCCAGGATCAACATTAGTGAATTTACACTGTATTAAATGATGATGATGGTCCAGGATCAACAATAGTGAATTTACACTGTATTAAATGATGATGATGGTCCAGGATCAACAATAGTGAATTTACACTGTATTTAAATGATGATGGTCCAGGATCAACATTAATGAATTTACAATATTAAATGATGATGATGGTCCAGGATCAACAATAGTGAATTTACACTGTATTAAATGATGATGATGGTCCAGGATCAACATTAGTGAATTTACAATATTAAATGATGATGATGGTCCAGGATCAACAATAGTGAATTTACACTGTATTAAATGATGATGATGGTCCAGGATCAACAATAGTGAATTTACACTGTGTTAAATGATGATGATGGTCCAGGATCAACAGTAGTGAATTTACACTGTATTAAATGATGATGATGGTCCAGGATCAACATTGGTGAATTTACACTGTATTAAATGATGATGATGGTCCAGGATCAACATTGGTGAATTTACACTGTATTAAATGATGATGATGGTCCAGGATCAACAATAGTGAATTTACACTGTGTTAAATGATGATGATGGTCCAGGATCAACAATAGTGAATTTACAATATTAAATGATGATGATGGTCCAGGATCAACAATAGTGAATTTACACTGTGTTAAATGATGATGATGGTCCAGGATCAACAGTAGTGAATTTACACTGTATTAAATGATGATGATGGTCCAGGATCAACATTGGTGAATTTACACTGTATTAAATGATGATGATGGTCCAGGATCAACATTGGTGAATTTACACTGTATTAAATGATGATGATGGTCCAGGATCAACATTAGTGAATTTACACTGTATTAAATGATGATGATGGTCCAGGATCAACAATAGTGAATTTACACTGTGTTAAATGATGATGATGGTCCAGGATCAACAATAGTGAATTTACAATATTAAATGATGATGATGGTCCAGGATCAACAATAGTGAATTTACAATATTAAATGATGATGATGGTCCAGGATCAACATTAGTGAATTTACAATATTAAATGATGATGATGGTCCAGGATCAACAATAGTGAATTTACACTATATTAAATGATGATGATGGTCCAGGATCAACATTAGTGAATTTACACTGTATTAAATGATGATGATGGTCCAGGATCAACAATAGTGAATTTACACTGTATTAAGTGATGATGATGGTCCAGGATCAACAATAGTGAATTTACACTATATTAAATGATGATGATGGTCCAGGATTAACATTAGTGAATTTACACTGTATTAAATGATGATGATGGTCCAGGATCAACAATAGTGAATTTACACTGTATTAAATGATGATGATGGTCCAGGATCAACATTAGTGAATTTACACTGTAATAAATGATGATGATGGTCCAGGATCAACACTAGTGAATGTACACTGTATTAAATGATGATGATGGTCCAGGATCAACCTTAGTGAATTTACAATATTAAATGATGATGATGGTCCAGGATCAACATTAGTGAATTTACAATATTAAATGATGATGATGGTCCAGGATCAACAGTAGTGAATTTACACTGTATTAAATGATGATGATGGTCCAGGATCAACATTAGTGAATTTACACTGTATTAAATGATGATGATGGTCCAGGATCAACATTGGTGAATTTACACTGTATTAAATGATGATGATGGTCCAGGATCAACATTGGTGAATTTACACTGTATTAAATGATGATGATGGTCCAGGATCAACATTGGTGAATTTACACTGTATTAAATGATGATGATGGTCCAGGATCAACAATAGTGAATTTATACTGTGTTAAATGATGATGATGGTCCAGGATCAACAATAGTGAATTTACACTTTATTAAATGATGGTGATGGTCCAGGATCAACATTAGTGAATTTACAATATTAAATGATGATGATGGTCCAGGATCAACATTAGTGAATTTACAATATTAAATGATGATGATGGTCCAGGATCAACAATAGTGAATTTACACTGTATTAAATGATGATGATGGTCCAGGATCAACATTAGTGAATTTACACTGTATTTAAATGATGATGGTCCAGGATCAACATTAATGAATTTACAATATTAAATGATGATGATGGTCCAGGATCAACAATAGTGAATTTACACTGTATTAAATGATGATGATGGTCCAGGATCAACAATAGTGAATTTACACTGTATTAAATGATGATGATGGTCCAGGATCAACATTAGTGAATTTACAATATTAAATGATGATGATGGTCCAGGATCAACAATAGTGAATTTACACTGTATTAAATGATGATGATGGTCCAGGATCAACAATAGTGAATTTACACTGTGTTAAATGATGATGATGGTCCAGGATCAACAGTAGTGAATTTACACTGTATTAAATGATGATGATGGTCCAGGATCAACATTGGTGAATTTACACTGTATTAAATGATGATGATGGTCCAGGATCAACATTGGTGAATTTACACTGTATTAAATGATGATGATGGTCCAGGATCAACAATAGTGAATTTACACTGTATTAAATGATGATGGTGGTCCAGGATCAACAATAGTGAATTTACAATATTAAATGATGATGATGGTCCAGGATCAACATTAGTGAATTTACAATATTAAATGATGATGATGGTCCAGGATCAACAATAGTGAATTTACACTGTATTAAATGATGATGATGGTCCAGGATCAACATTAGTGAATTTACAATATTAAATGATGATGATGGTCCAGGATTAACATTAGTGAATTTACACTATATTAAATGATGATGATGGTCCAGGATCAACAATAGTGAATTTACACTATATTAAATGATGATGATGGTCCAGGATCAACAATAGTGAATTTACACTGTATTAAATGATGATGATGGTCCAGGATCAACATTAGTGAATTTACAATATTAAATGATGATGATGGTCCAGGATTAACATTAGTGAATTTACACTGTATTAAATGATGATGATGGTCCAGGATCAACAATAGTGAATTTACACTGTATTAAATGATGATGATGGTCCAGGATCAACATTAGTGAATTTACACTGTATTAAATGATGATGATGGTCCAGGATCATCAATAGTGAATTTACACTATATTAAATGATGATGATGGTCCAGGATCAACCTTAGTGAATTTACAATATTAAATGATGATGATGGTCCAGGATCAACATTAGTGAATTTACAATATTAAATGATGATGATGGTCCAGGATCAACAGTAGTGAATTTACACTGTATTAAATGATGATGATGGTCCAGGATCAACATTAGTGAATTTACACTGTATTAAATGATGATGATGGTCCAGGATCAACATTGGTGAATTTACACTGTATTAAATGATGATGATGGTCCAGGATCAACATTGGTGAATTTACACTGTATTAAATGATGATGATGGTCCAGGATCAACATTGGTGAATTTACACTGTATTAAATGATGATGATGGTCCAGGATCAACATTGGTGAATTTACACTGTATTAAATGATGATGATGGTCCAGGATCAACATTAGTGAATTTATACTGTGTTAAATGATGATGATGGTCCAGGATCAACATTGGTGAATTTACACTGTATTAAATGATGATGATGGTCCAGGATCAACAATAGTGAATTTATACTGTGTTAAATGATGATGATGGTCCAGGATCAACAATAGTGAATTTACAATATTAAATGATGATGATGGTCCAGGATCAACAATAGTGAATTTACACTGTATTAAATGATGATGATGGTCCAGGATCAACATTAGTGAATTTACAATATTAAATGATGATGATGGTCCAGGATCAACATTGGTGAATTTACAATATTAAATGATGATGATGGTCCAGGATCAACATTAGTGAATTTACACTGTATTAAATGATGATGATGGTCCAGGATCAACATTAGTGAATTTACACTATATTAAATTATGATGATGGTCCAGGATCAACATTCGTGAATTTACAATATTAAATGATGATGATGGTCAACATCATGTTAGAATGTTCTAAATGAATAGGGCATAGGGGGGATAACTGGGAGTAGAACACAGCCAGGAACTATGCTTCTAACTACAGCTCCAAAGATGTAGTTACAAGTTTGCAATGCAGTTTGCGAATGTTCATTGGAACGATGGATTTGGGAAACGCCAAATCAACGAACTATGTTTGTAACGACACAACTTGTGACCTTAGTT
Organism: Danio kyathit; assembly: GCA_903798195.1. Lineage (NCBI taxonomy): Eukaryota > Metazoa > Chordata > Actinopteri > Cypriniformes > Danionidae > Danio > Danio kyathit. The sequence goes on along the minus strand of LR812531.1, from coordinate 1,844,456 downwards.
AGCTAATGATGCTTTTCGGAAACGCACCCCTGAATAAGAGACATTTGATTAGCTTTTATTAAACGTGTCTTGTCCTTTGTTCTTATAACGGATGCCATTACAATCTGTGGATTTTTATCTTGAAACAGAAAAACAAAGACCTTTACAAAAACAGCCAATAACGTCAATTTTTTCTAGTGTTTACCTTGAGCGCCTGCTTCTTTGCTTCATCTTTGCTGTTCATTATGGCTTCCCCGGTCTTCACAATGTCATCCACAGCATCTTTATGTCTCATGATGTCCATAGAGAAGCTCTGGAGGAGGAGAGAAGATGTGCTTGATTGGGCTGTGTGCTTTATACCTATAGACTTATTTGTTTTAGTATTCTCTATTTATTATTATTATTATGATTATAATTATTTTTCTTTTGCATCTCTGTTCTTGATGGTTGTTGTTTATATTTGTAAAATGTAATAAAATGTTAAATAAATAATTTTATAAATAAGTATCAATGACTGACCTTCTGAGCCTGTAGTTGAGCTGTGGTTTTCTCCGGCTCCAGACTGACATCACCGAGAGCTGACAGCTTCATTTCAGCATCGGTGAACCACTGCAGCTCAGCGCCGGCCGCCAGCTCAAACTGAACACACACACACACACACACACACACACACACACACACACACACAAAACAGCACATTATTTATGCAATGACATTGATATTACAGGTTTTTTTTTTCAACCCAGGCTCATTCTGAAAATGTAGTCCCGTGGATGTTTCTGGAGACCGTGAATTATGTAGCCGGAGGTAAGTATGGCTGCGTTTCATTTTTTAAGCGAATGCTACGGGTCGGTATAATGCCGTTCCTTTTGGCGCTTACCAAGCTGACCACTTCCCTCCGTGTGGAGGGCTTTCCGCTGCAACCAGTTTGTCCAGTTAGCTCGTTGTGTACGACGGTAGACTTGAGACGCAGAGAGGAGTTGACCACGACGACGACGATGGGGTTCGAGTCCGGGGAAGAGCGGTTCCAGAAATCAGGTAAGACAAAATCCAAAAAATAAAATGAACAAGTGAACAACAGGGTGAGAATGATGAGGGCTTTTCTTTTTCTGGACGGCTTTTGTAAACCGTTGGTTGGGTTTAGGGAAGTATGTGGGTGAGCGGGTCAATTGATAAAAATTGGTTGGGTTTAGGGAAGGAGGAGGGTGGTTCAGTCGATTGGCCGGTTGCCCAGTCAATCAGTCAGACAGACAGACTGACAGTCGACAGCGGCCTCTGGTGGGTTTACGCGAGAACATCGCGGGCGGGAACAGCACTCGCAAGAGACATTTGAGATACGAAAAAACGCACACAGCGGCCTCTCGCGGATTTGCGAAAACAAAAACTGCGAAAATACATACCTCCCGGGACGTATTTCGCGGTCTCCAGAAACGTCCACTGGACTACGTTTTCAGAATAAGCCCGAGTTGTTTTTTTTTTTACAATCAATATGTCGCCAATTTCAGAACTCTGATGTCAACTCTACACACAAAATTCACAACCATTGATTAAAATGCACATTTTTGCTAAATAAATAAATAAAAATTATAACCCTTTACTTGAAGATGTGTTCACAAGACTGTCATGAAACCTTTATAATCATGACAATTTTAAACGCGAAATGGCATTATTTGTTATGACAACTTGACATAAACAAACATGTCATGATGGATTCAGATGACAGATTTTGCTTCAGAAAATACTGACTCATAATTAACTCAACAAATGATGTTTCCCCTTTATAATAAGCAAACACCTATAACTGTATGCTTATTATTACATATAGCATTTAACATTACTAATAATAAATAGGTATGTGTATGTCATTGGAATTTTGAGTAAAACAGTATAACATTATCAACAGTATTATTTATCAGTATTATATAGTTGTTTTTTAAGAATTATTTTACTGTTATTATGGGGTGATTAGTTTGGTATTTAGTATCAATTTAAATTGTTTTTCTTTTCTTTTTAATCATGCATACTTTGTCATTTTTCATTTGACTTTTTTGGGTAATTTAGTTTTGTCCTCATATTTATAAAAAAAATAATAATGTAGTTTTAAAGATAAAGTAAAAAAAGAAATTTGCAATGTAAATAATTTTTATTTTTTATTTAATATATAATATATATATATTTATTCTTTTTTTTTTAACAAGTACCAAAATGGGTGACGCAGTGGCGCAGTAGGTAGTGCTGTCGCCTCACAGCAAGAAGGTCTCTGGTTCGAGCCTCGGCTGGGTCAGTTGGCGCTTCTGTGTGGAGTTTGCATGTTCTCCCTGTGTTGGCGTGGGTTTCCTCCGGGTGCTCTGGTTTCCTCCACAGTCCAAAGACATGTGGTACAGTTGAATTGGGTAGGCTAAATTGTCCGTAGTGTATGAATGTGAATGGATGTTTCCCAGAGATGGGTTTCAGCCTGAAGGGCATCCCCTGCGTAAAAACATGTGCTGGATAAGTTGACGGTTCATTCCGCTGTGGCGACCAAAGATTAATAAAGGCACTAAGCTGAAAAGAAAATAAATGAATGAATGAAGTACCAAATTGGTTTTACTTGTATGGTTTTAGTTTTAGTTAACTACAACAACCGTGATATGCATCATCTAGCCAGTATAAACACACTAATGTGATGCAAATCTTGGTCACACTTCATTAGTGTATTATGTAAATAGCATCAGGGCGACTGGAGAGGATGAATGAAGTTTGTATGCAGCCAGAATGAGCAGCACAATGGATCTGAGCTCACAGGCTCTTGATGGACCTTTTTTACAAGACTGTTATGACGCGTTTAACGCTCATCAGCATCTTAAATCCTTGAAAGTTTTTAATATTTAGATTTTTTTTAAAGCGTATGAACATTTCTATGTATTAAGTATGTATTATATCATCTTTGCATCAAATTACAAAAATAAAACGAATCACTGCTTGTGTGAGGTGTGTGTAGTGCAGCGTGTATGGGAGCAGGACACTACATTTAACATTATTCTCTCTTCTGTCTCACAGTATCGTTTTCCTTTTCTGAAAGTCTTGATAACACCATCCTGGAGTTTTTCTGTTATTATTTCAGCAACTAAACTTGTAAATAAAATGATTTGTTGTACTCTCTCATTCACTGCGCTTTGAGTTTACCAACTATGACAACTTCACTGCTGAGAAACCTGCAAAAGGCTCCATTGTAAGTCCTCCAGCACCTAAAGAGTCCTGTACCTGCTGGGATTTGAGGATGGCGGCTCCGGTCTGCTCCACACGCTGGATTAAAGCGTCGCTGGCTGATCTGTAGCGTTCGTTATCTTCTGTGATCATCCTGTCCAGACCTTCTCTGGCTCTCCAGGGCACCAGCTCCAGCAGAGCGCTGCTCACTTCATTCAGAGCGTCCAGCAGCGGCTTCTGCTCCGTCAGCTGCTGCACCAGCGCCTGCAGGACACACACATCAGACACTCTCCAGCAGTTCTACTTTTTAAAGGTGACCTATTATGCCTCTTTTTCCCAGATGTAAAATAAGTCTCCGATGAGTGTGTGTAGTGAAGTTTCAGCTCGAAACACCACACAAATTATGTTTGATAACTCTTTGAAACTGCCCCTTTCAGGCTTTGATCCTAATTGTGTGGTGTTTTGGTGACTGTCGCTTTAAATTCAAATGAGACTGTGCTCTTTTCAAAAGAGGGCGGAGCTACATACACATATATGTCAGCATAGTGGCAGATCAAAAACAAGACTGATGTCATATGCTAATGAGGGAAAGATGGTCACTAGTGGGCGGGGCTTTCCCTCTCTGATGACACGTCCAAAGGGAGAATGTCAATCAAAGTGTTTTGATTAAGGCTGGTTATGTAAAATGCACTTAATACAATAGTGCCTTTCAATTTTGTCCAGGCCAGTTTCATTAGTTTGGCTTTTCTTAATGCGTCTGTTAAACCACAATTCAGAAGCAACATCTGATTATTTTCAGTAATGCTTTCTTAATAATTACTTCTTTCAGTTTCAAGTTATTTCAGTGGCTTTTTCTCTCTTCAATGTAAGGGTACCAACAACTTTGTCCACGTCTGTATGTGATTAAAAGACTTTTAGTTGAGTTTAGAGGTGTGCTTGTGATAGAGACACTCACGCTCTGTCTGTGTTGTAGGTCAGTGAGCTGTTCTCCGAGCGGCTGCGGATCTGTGAACGTATCCAGCTCGGCCTCCACCTTCTCCAGCCAGACGTTCAGCTCCTCGTGGCTGTTCTGGAGCTTTGTGGCCAGAGACAGCGCTTTGTCCAGAGTCTTTGACACACTGCTGCTCATTGTGTTGATCTCTGAATACCTCGTCTTTATGCCGTCCAGTTTGCCTTGAATCACCACAACCTCATCGCCTGGATGAAAGTAAACACACACACACACACATTCACAGAGAAAACTTTACTGGAAACTGTACAAATATTGACTTAAGGGTGTGTACATGTATGAAAAAGGTCAGATTTACTTAGTTACCTAATTGTTTGGCATGTTTCTGAAATATCTGCACACATATTATGGTATTTTTATGCTTTAGAAGAGGCAAAAACTTACATACAGCACCTTTAAGAAACATGCTAAGTGAACATACTTGTTTATCACAATGCTGAAGTCAGATATTCTGCTTGGAAAATGTGTTTTCCGTGCCGAAATGCTGTCTTTGTTTTGGTAATATTAACCTGCTCAATGCCAGTTTAGCAAATTATATTTCAGCACCCCGGGTTGCGTTGATGGAAAATCGTGTATTTCATTCATTCATTCAGAAAGACCGAAATGCGACCTCTGGTGGACAGTATCAGACTCCGAAATGAGATGCAGATTCAGAGTTCCACATGAGGGGGTTATTAATTAGCAAATTATATGAATATTATGAACGTAAACATTAGCGGAGCAGGATACATTATAACCGCATGTCCTAACAACACGCTACATGACGAGATACGCAGTAATGAGCAATTTGGCTGTTTGCACCAGACGAAACACGACAGAAATGTAAACACAGCCATTCAGAAGCACAGAATAGTGCACTCACTCACGAAACGGTAAGGTTTATAATCTATTTAATACATGTTAACCCTCTTTAACATCATTAAATGTACATGCTGAATCACTGATGTGTTTAGTTCTAAAGTTCAGTTTCAAACTGTTTATTTTATTTTCCAGATCTGAGGTGAACTATCTGCTGCTGCTTTCAGTAGTATGCCAATAAATGTCTTGTAAAAACTCGCATTATTAGCATTTAACACTGAATAAAGCACATGAGGTGTACCTGAGCTGATCATTGTTTTCTGTTGTTCAGCTGTGAGAAATAGAAGCCGTATCTAATATATTAATTTGAGCTGTTGGTTAGGACAAAAACTCAGTTTAATATGGGAAATATTCCTTCTATTGAGTGCTTTTATTTAGAACAGGGTTTAAATCACTGGCTCCTGTCCTCAATCTGGCAACCTGCACTTGAGTTTGTTTTGATCCAGGAGTGCAATACCTAGTTCAACCACTGGGTGTCAAACTTACATACTGCACCTTTAAAGTGACTTAAGGCTTAACTAGGTTAAATAGGGTAATCAGGCAAGTCATTGTATAAAAGTGGTTTGTTCTGGAGACAATCCAAAACAAATATTGCTTAAGGGGGCTAATAATATTGACCTTAAAGGGCACCTATGGTGAAAAATCTACTTTTCAAGCTGTTTGGACAGACATATGTGTAGGTGTAGTGTATAGACCGTCATGTTGGGGTGATATAAACACACTCAGTCCTTTTTTTTCAATTTAACAACATAAAAACGGAAAATTGGAGCGGTTTTGAGATCGACCGCAACTTGACGTAGGAGTGCGGTCCCCCCGCCCACCAATATTGATTGACAGGTGCGCATTACCATATCCTCGGTATGTTGTTTCATGTCCGCCATTTTCAGCGTGTGAGTCAACGCGACATTCACCACGTTATCGCTCTCCTCGCCACCAGTGTTTGTGAGTTTTGGTGGGTTTGCATACATGTGTACTTTTCATTGCGTCTTCCTTAAACTTCAGCGGTTGCCATTTCCCGCGGTCACAGAAGCTCCCTGTCATCTTGATTAGGTGCAGCTGGAAAGTGCGAGCGCATTGCCTCATGAGCGTCCCTCCATTGGACATAAACTAATGACGCGCAGCGCCATGCATTTCGCGTTGTCACGGATGAAAGTGAGGACCGGGAGGGTGTCGCGGATGAAAGTGAGGAGCGGGGGGTTCGCTCACTATTCTGCCGCCTAGGTCGCCTCTATGGACGCGCTGGCCCTGCTCAGGACACTTCACTTTTCTGGCGCGCCACAGAGCGTTATCTGAATAGTTTCATTTTAAATAACATGCGAATGTGCGCGTCTGGTGTGGCGTGTCGTGGCTCTGAGCGGTGCATCCGGTGTATGATGCCCTTTAGTTATAGCCTCAAGCAGGTCGTACACCAGAAGCGCCGCTCGGCGACAAGCAGCGGCGCGCCACGCAGCGGCATGCATTTCTGAAATCTAAACATAAGTTTCTATCAGGTGACACACACCGGCGCCGTAAGTGTGCGATACTTTCAACTGTCATGTGCGCGCCGCATTACGGTGCATCCAGTGTGTGATGCCCTTCAGTCAAAGTTAATTCAGTGTGCTTGGTTATTAGTCTCAGTGTAGGCTACAAGCTCGGAGCTTTAGCACACAGTTGGCTGTAAAACTATACAAAGACACAAATGATTTTGTAGTCTCTGCTTGGTCTGTGTCCGAGTCGTACATGTACGGCTGAATGCTGGTCCTCTCACTCATGTTGCTTCTCTCTGTCTGCCTGTCTGTTGCCACACACAAAGAGGGGAGCTCTTGGCTCCGCCCCCTTGTTAAGTTGGGCGGGAAGTCGAAACTAATTTTCATGTGAAGCAACACGCCCCTAAAACAGCGAGCTGTGTACACGCCCCCAAAATGGCACTTTTTAACACCTCATAATAAAAACATCTGAATTGTGTTTTGAACTGAACCTAAACTGGCACACTCAGAAGAACCATAATATTAAGATTACGTCTTTAAAAAGGGGTAAAATAGGTGCCCTTTAAAATGGGTTTAAAAACTGCTTTTATTCTAGCCGAAATAAAACAAATAAGACTTTCTCCAGAAGAAAAAATATTAGAGGAAATACTGTGAAAAATTCCTGAATCCGTTAAACATCATTTGGGAAATATTTGAGAAAGAAAAAAATAAATAAATCACAGGAGGGCGCATAATTCTGACTTCAACTGCATGTATATATGTGCAAATATCAGTTAGCTGTGGGATTCTCTCACCTGTGGTCTGTTTGAGCAGTTCTAACCCATTGAGAATGGCCTGTTCAATGTTTTGTTTCCTCAACTCAATGTCTTCATGAAGAGCCTGGACATTGAAACATACATCAGTGACCCTCATCTACTGAACCAGCAACACAAAACCACACCACAGAAGATGGAGATTTAAATGAGCAAAACAGAGGAAGAAAGCGTGAAGAGGAGGAGCTGATGCAGTACCAGCTGCTCTGCGTGCTGTTTGTCCAGCACTGCCGGGGTGTAATCCTGAACCGATACTTCGCTCAGTTTTGCGTGCACTTCATCCAGCCACGTCATCAGAGCCACTTCATCCTCTCCGAAGAGCTGTGCATTGGCCCGGGCCTGCCTCAGTAACTCATCCTTCTGTCTGCACTGCTCCTGGAGCTCCAGAAAGCTGCGCTGTGTGTTTTCCAGCTTTACCTGCACCGTCTCTTTATCATCCACACAACCCAGCGTCCGCAGAGACTGACCCAGGCTCATGGCCTGGTACAACATCTTACCCCGGCCCAAAACCTCCTCCTCTAAAGCCTGATTTAGCACCGATGATGCCACAAACGCAGGATGGAGAAACCATAATAACACAAACAAACAAAAACAATGGGTCAAATGAGGAAACAACAGAAATGCAGGGGATATAAAAGGAAACACTTCATATAGAGCTCATGGTTTATTACAGGTGTTTATAATTATTCATAACTAAGCATAAAAATTATATGAATGCATATATAAAGCTGGAACAAAACCTCTACTACTGTATTGTAATCACAGCTATAGCTGCATTTATAATAGTGTTACTAATATTTATAGTGATGCGCTTTCATTCGTTTTGGTTCATAACACAATACACAATGATTTATATGCATATGTTATATGGATTTTTATTTACAGCAAATATTAAAACATATTAAATGTGCTAGGCAGAAATGTACTAATATATATATATATATATATATATATATATATATATATATATATATATATATATATATATATAATATGGCTATTAGCCTGTCATACTGAGCAGAGCAAAGACAGTTGACGTTCCGCCACAAGATGGCGACACTGACCGCATAATAAGTCCTTAGGGGAGAAAAACTCAGCGCAATTTCAAACTAAAGCTGATCAAATCATTATAAATCAGGTAAGTGACTTTCTAAGTCGATCTCTCTCTGTGGTATGTTGCAGTGCTGTATTTATACCATAGTAATCTGCTAGTGTTTGCTTTGCTTTGGCTTTTTCAGGGTTAATTATGGTGCTCTTGATCCTGATTGCAACAGAGAAATACTGGGAAATCTCTGTAGACTGATGGCATTTCATGTCGTTTAGCCTTACAATCTTAAAACATGAGCAAAGTCATCTGTTTTGTCATCACTTTACGCTGGAGAATCATTCAAATACTAGCCCTAAAGTCACGTTGGTGAATTAGTGACGGTTTCTGCTGTTCTGACGTCAGCTGCAGATGTGAATGAATGGCGGAAGAAAGTAGTTCCTCTTACAAAAAGTTTATTAAACTGTCTGGGTTTGATTTTCTTTTTTATATACACGATTATGCCATCAAACTGTTGGATAAACGCAATATCACACTCATAGCAGTGCGATGTGGCTGTATATCATCACTGCTTGCGGCCTTGAGCCAACGCACGCCTCCCACCAGTGCCGATATACAGCCGTATCGCACTGCTCCTCGTGTGATATTGATTATATATGTGTATATACATATATAACTACATATATTAGTAGTGAATTTATATATGTTTGTAATTTACTATATTATTTTTATTATTAAATCAATTTATTATTTAATAACATCTCAATCTAAATGAATGAACTCTTTCCAAATAGAGTTATTCAATTCTTCTGGTGAAATTGTTTTCATAATGTAATGTATATCGTAGAAAACAAAATATCGCAATGTTGGATGTTTCCAGCCCTACTTACTATTCCTGAAAATAAAGCAATATTTATTACTCATCCAGAAAATGCTTCTTGATTTAAGATTTTTAGATATTTAGACTAGAAACACGACAAAAACGCTATATAAAAATTATATATACATCAAAACCCATATAGTGTTATAATGAGAGTTGTAGCTACATTTATAACAGTGTTATTAATTATAATTATTGCGATTGCATTTATCGGTCATATTTTTTTTATTTGCATTTCTTAAAGACATTTTTAGGTTTTGAGATATAAATGTGAATTCATACAAAAACTAAGTTATATATATACGGTTTGTCTTCCACTTTTTTTAAAGAAATGGTTAGGTTTTAAGATATGAAAAGGAAAATATGAATTAATTCATTCATTCATTCATGCATTCTCCTTCAGCTTAGTCCCATATTTATCAGGGGTTGCCACAGCGGAATGAACCGCCATCTATTCCAACATATGTTTTATACAGCGGATGCCCTTTTGGCCGCAACCCAGTACTGGGAAACACCCATACACACTCACATTCACACACACTCATACACTACGGCCAATTTAGTTAATCAATTCCCCTATAGCGCATGTGTTTGGACTGTGGGGGGAAACCGGAGCACCCTGAGGAAACTTACGCCAACACGGGGAGAACATGCAAACTCCACACAGAAATGCCAACCCTCATGCTGTGAGGCCACAGTGCTAACCACTGAGCCACCGTGCCGCTCTTGAATGGGAATTCAGATAGAAAAAAATTATAATAATATAATATAATAATTAATATTAATAACACTATTATAAATGTAGCTACAACTGATATTATAACACCATATGGGTTTTGTTGTATCTTTACATATGCATTTATATAATTCACATGCTTGGTTTTCAATAATAATACACTTCATTATGAGCTCGAGCTTCATAGAAAGTGTTACCAAAATGAATAATGGATAATATAAACGTAAAATATGATGTAAATCAAACTGAATGTGGTCGTGGGAGTGTGTGTGTGTGGTGACGTTCCAAATGTTTTCTGCACCTTATGCTGTAAGATCTGCTCCTCTAGTTTGGACGTCTGTGTGCCGATGGGCTCTGAGTTTGCGAGTCTTTTTTCGGTCGCTGTCAGCCACTCTGTCAGCGGCTCCAGGGTCTCGTGAAATTGCTGAGCCACCACCGAAATATTCTCCAGCTGCTTGTGTCTGACAAAAACATTGCAGTGCACGTTATTGGTCAGTACGACTGGGTTGATTATACCAAAATATGCTAAAACAGTCCTTAAAAAAAAACAAAAAATTACTTGATAACACTTTGCATTGAGGTTACGTTAGTTGGTCACACTTTAATGAACTTTAATAAAAACTTTAATAATGAACAATACTTGTACAGCATTTATTACAAATAAGAAATAAGAACTGATTCGTATTAAGAGCTTTGATGGTCCACTTTAAGATTCTGTGTAACTGCGTCGCCTATTCTACTAACCCTAATCCTTAACGTCTACTAATACTCTACTAATATTATAAGTAAGGGATAAAGTACATCCAGGTGGCTGTAATCGCAGAATAAAGCCTGACAGGATAATCAGCAGCTGTAGGGTAAGACTGAAGGGTTTTATTCTGTGGAAACAACCATCTGGATGTACTTTATACCACTTTTTACATGGAAACTTGCCACAAAATGTAAACAATTAGACACAAAACATTGTTCTGAATCTTAATAGTTTACAGTCTAAAACACAAAGCTGACAGAAACTAAAACAGCTGAAAGTACAATCATTAAGCACACTATACATGCGCTTATATGTCAATAACACAGCACTTGTAGCTGTATTTATAAACCTTTATTATTATTATTATTATTTACAAACCTTTTGTATTTAAGAGCAGTTGGTGTTTTTTGAGATCATTCAGAGTGAGTTAGTAAATGATTGATAAACTATTCAAATTAATATTTATATATCTTATTAATCAGACATATAGTAATGGTTACTATGTATGTTAATAAATGCTTTATTAACTTCATGCAGTTTTGTGACCTTAAATTAATAAAAAATGGAAAATTAATAAGCGACAAAGCATGAAAGTGCAATTATTAAGCACATTATACATGCGCTTATATGTCAAGAATACAGCACTTGTAGCTGTATTTATAAACTGCTTACTAATGTCTTATAATGTAGAGTTAATGCTTAACAAATGATGAATTCACTATTTGCTAATGCTTAATAAATGATTTAAAGTGTGTAGTTATAAAGTGCTACCTTGACTTCCACTGCAGGAAGTAACAATGGAAGTCAATGGTTACAGGCTTCCAGCTTTCTTCAAAATATCTTCTTTTGTGTTTAGCATAAGAAATGCATTAAGGTGAAGGGTGAGTAAATGATGACAGAATTTTTATTTCGTGAACTATCCCTTTAACACAAAAGCTTGAATTGCATTAAATTGATTTGCACACTGTAAAAAATGGCCGTGTTTTCAATGGTAAAAAAACAGGTCGTCGCCAATAGCCTAGTGGTTAGTGAGTCGACACATAGCACCAAGGTGCTCACAGAGACCAGAGTTCGATTCCCGGCTCGAGGTGCTTTGCCGATCCTTCCACTATCTCTGCTCCCCACTCTTTCCTGTCTGTAAAACCTCCACTGTCCTATCCCAATAAAGGTGAAAACTGCTAAAAATATATATATATATATATAAAAATGCTAAAAATAAAAATCCGTAACCTGGTTAACAGTATGTTTCCTTAATATATACGGCGAATAACCGTAAATTGACTTTCCCTGAATCACTTTTTGTGCTGTTTGTTGACATTACTATGGATCTTTTTAGTTGTTTCCCCCATCAGTAATGTACATTAGAGATTTATGTTACATCTAATGTTGATAAACAATGTTTATTTCATGACTTTAATTTTATGTGTTACCATATTGGTGTTTAGTAGCTGTGTGAATAACACTGAGCACCTTCTATACACTGATACACTTATCTGCTTGTGGGTTGTTTGTGATGAGCATTAGTTCATTATATAACTGTCTCATCACCACCTGCATATGTCTGTGTTATCGTGTATATCTGTGTAACAAAAGATGTGATGTGTAGATGTTGGTAATTCAAAATACAGATATAATACCTCTATAAATTAATGAAATACTGTAAAAATTAGAAATTACTTTTACAGTTTGCACCATATTTTTAAAGGTGAAATACTGGCAACTACACCTGCCCTTTTTTTACGGATTTATTTTTTACAGTGCAGAAGTTAACAGCAGATTGCATGCTAATAGCTTTACCTGTTCTCAGCTTTCTTAAGCAGGGCGTCCCACCTTTGGCCCAGGCATTCAATCTCTCTGCCAATCTTCTCCTTATCAACAGTGTCGGCTAAATCTGTCACCTTCCGTCCCTCCGTCTTAATCAGCTCCACCGTAGCTCTCCGCTCATCCAGCAATCTCTGCAGCAGCTACACACAGCACAAATATCAGCATGTGCAAAGCAAAGGAAAATGCTGCTTTCAGATTTTCTCAATGTAAAATTATGAATTCTTTCCAAATAGTCGTCTTGTGAAACTCATATTCATGTTGTAATATACAGCGGGGGAAATAAGTATTGAACACATCATGTTTTTACTCCTGGGCTTAATATTTCTAAAGGAGCTGCTGACATGCAGTTTAAGCAGATTTTGGTAAAAACCCAAACAATACACACATTAAAATAAAACAAAAAATCTGAAAATTTGAGTGTGTAATAACAATGGAATGACACAAGGAGAAAGTGCTGAACTACTGAAATGTGTTTAATACTTTATATTAAAGGCTTTTTTGGTGCTGGCAGCTTAAAGACGCCTCTCATGTGGAGAATGAAGTCTCAAGCTGGATTTATACTTTCGCCTGGCACCGCATCATGCACCTCCGCTGACTGCATGCGCACCTTACGTAATGGATGAGGCTTTTATACTTGCGTTCGCTGTTGTGATATTCTTTAAAACGACAGGGTCAAAAGAAACTGACCGTAAAATCAGACGGATAAACAGAGAAGTAGGAAGTTTCCAGAACTACGTCATATCATTAATATCATTCAAGATTTATGAACTAATTATTTTTACTGTTTTTATAAATTATTTTAACGATTATAAAGATTTTTATAACCATTCAAGATTTTTTTTTAATCAAACTTTGATGCATCACTTGCTTTTGTTCAAATCTCGGACAGTTTTACCTATTAAAGTTTATTAAAATATTAATGACAGCAGAATATGGGCTGCTCTGCAAATATATTTTTATTATGGCAAGAGAAAAAGCAAAAAAAAAGGACACTTATTAAAAAATACTGGTGTTTTTTAGATTTAGGCCCCGTGTACACTAATGCGTTTTCATTTTAAAACGCATAAGTTTTGCTACGGTTACGCCATCCGTCCACACTACGCTGGAGTTTTCGAGCCCTGAAAACGGAGCGTTTTGAAAACGCTGGAGCAGCCGTTTTCATTCTAAATGCTATAATGCTACCGAAAGACGGCAGACCAGCCTTCACTGTAAACAACACCATGGACACAGAAATGGGAGCGTTGTTTGCACTATTGTCCGTTTTAGGCGCCATTGTGCAGTTAAACTCTGCCTTTTTTACTACAGCAGCTGCATATATTCACAAGAGGCAAGCTATTGTTCGAGCACTCGCTAATCGCTCGCGTTCATCGTTCAACCAGCGTTTGTTGACTAACAATAACCAAATGCCGAGCGAGACACATGCTTCCTGTTTATACTTGAACACGCATGCCCAGAGTGCGCGAATGGACACGTGATATACGTTTTTGGTGGAGTGGTGTGGACGGAGATATGTTTAGAAACGCTAGATGAAACGCTAGTATGGACGCGGATCGTTTTTGATCTAAAACGTCGTTTCAAAACGAAAACGCATTAGTGTAAACGGGGCCTAAATAGCTTCAAATATTCCTTCCCAGTTATGAAAGACATAATTTGTTCCTTAATTATAGTTTTGTAACTATTAAATTGTTTTAAATTCTAAACTGTAACATATACATAAGTTTTAAACCTGTGACTACTGGAAAAAACATATTCTGTAATTGTGTACTGGGTCTCCACTTTTGCCATGGCCTCTTTTGGCTTTAACAAACTCATTCCTCAGGTTTTTCCAAACCTTTTAACAAACACTTTCCACCTTTCCCATGGCTGTTGCAATTTCTAGCCAAGAATTGGTCATCTGGTTATCTCTGTGATCACGGATCATAAAGATGTCTGTACAGTCGTACCTGTTTCAGACAAAATCTCTTCAAAGTGGTTCATATTTTTTTTTTTTTTTTTAAGATTTATTTTTGGCCTTTTTGCCTTTATTAAGCGGATAGGACAGTGTTTCAGACAGGAAGCGAAGTGGGAGAGAGAGAGAGAGGGGGTAAGGACAGGAAATGTCCACGAGCCGGGATTCGAACTCGGGACGCCCTGAAGTGCAACTGCACCATATGTCAGCGCGCTAACCACTAGGCTATTGCGCTGACTAAAGTGGTTCATATTTAACTTAAATCAAATGCAGCGCCAGCCGAAATCATGCCGCGCGCACCCAAAGCAAACCTCCGCAAACTCCGCGATGACGTCACATTCGCCGCACACACTCAAGCGAACTAGGGGACACGTCAAGTATAAACCAGGCTTCAAGCATTGCTCAGGTGTGTTTATTTTGACAGACTTTACCAGAGTGTCAAAATCTTGACAGTTTTGTGGGTCTTGTCTATCAAATCTGAGCTTTATTCTGTATTTTCTATTGGATTCAGGTCAGGTGATTGGCTGGGCCATTCTACAGCTTGATTTTCTTTCTCTGAAAGCATCTGAGGGTCTCCTTGGCTGTGTTTTGGATCATTGTCTTGCTGAAATGTCCACCCTGGTTTCATTTTCATCCTCCTGCTAATGTAGATGTTGGACTGAAGCAGTAATATTAATATACAATAAGGAAGAGCTGAAGAACTACTGAGAGATTTCAGCTGCTGTCTGGGCTTTCACTGCCTTTCTACACCTCCCTTTCTTCATGTGTTCAATACTTTTTCCCTGTGTCATTTGATTTTATCACATATAACTTCATTTGTAAACTAATGCGTTTTGTTTTCTTTGCATATATGGATTTCTTTGGCTGTTACCAACATTTGGGGAAATTTTCAGGTTAATGGCACCTTTAGAAAGATGTTTTCTGAGAAAAATGGTGACGTGTTCAATACTTATTTCCCCCACTGTATATCGCAGAAAAACAAAATATCGTAACGTTAGTTGTTTTCTAATATCATGCATCCCTAGTCCGCATGTCTGTGGTTGTCGCACCTTCTGTTCTTGTATCTGTGCTTTGACCACTTTGAATTCGGCGGACGGAGGTTTCTGATTGGCCACCAGCTCCTCTGTGTCTGTGAGCCAGCTGAGCAGAGACTCCAGAGCGTCCTGAAAGCGTCCGCAGTGAAGGAGGGCTTCATGAAGCTGTGCTGATCGCTCTGCAACCTGTGGAGATCATAAAATACATTAGTGTTGGTGAATAACCTCATTGGGGATACGTGCCCAGGGCTACATATTTGGGAAATTGCAAATACATGCTTTAGCATACAGTTGAAGTCAGAATTATTAGCCCTGGCTCAGGAATTATTCGCCCTCCTGTATATTTGTTCACCCAATTTCTGTTTAACAGAGAGCAGATTTATTTTCAGCACATTTCTAATCATAATAGTTTTAATAACTCATTTCTAATAACTGATTTCTTTTCTCTTTGTCATGATGACAGCACATAATATTAGACTAGATATTCTTCAAGACACTAGTATTCAGCTTAAAGTGACATTTAAAGGCTTAACTAGGGTAATTAGGGTAAAGTTAGGGTAATTAGGCAAGTCATTGTATAACAGTGGTTTGTTCTGGAGACAATCCAAAACTAATATTGCTGAAGGGGGGTAATAATATCATATCTGTCAACCCTCACGTTTTTTTCCTGGGATTCTCCGGTATTTTACAATTCTATCCTGCTATCATCAATCAATTGCATACTTCCATACTATTTAGTATGCTAAAAACAGTATGCAAGCCGAGTACTATGTCTGAATTCATATAATTTGAAAAACAGTATTCGACAAGTACCTAGATGACCTACTACTTCTGGCGAAATTCTGAAATGTGCATCCGATGGACGCCACGCTATCCCATGATGCCTCACGAGAGAATTCATGAATGGGAGTGAAGCGACACAACTGATGCGGGTAGGTCACGTTATAATGACAAATGGCGGATGTAGTACGTCCCAATTTATAATGTATATAATGTACTTTTCTAACGGTCGTGTGGTAAATTCAAATTTAAATGTAGTACCTACTGAGTAGTAGGCCATTTCGGACGCAGCCGTAGTCTAGTAATATATTTGAGAATGTCAAAAATGTACACGGCGCCCTCTAGTGGATTTGTGAAAACAAAAACGGCACGCAGTCGTCGCTTCAGCCACATATTTCACAATTCCCAAAAATGTACCCCTGGGCACATATATCCAATGGGTTGCAAATGACTCAACTTGTTGGTGTAGCAGCTCACACTACGTATTCTACAACATGTACTACATTGCCAAAATTAGTGGGACACCGCTCCAAATCACTTCCACGGCCACAGGTTTATAAAATTATTATTGGAATGAAACCCGAGTCAATTTATTGCCCGACTGATATCCTGAAAATTCTGATAGTGCATAAAGCTTATGTTTCTGTAAACATAAATACCCTGCTGAAAAATCCAAATCAAGGATGGTTGGCTGGTTTTAGCTGGTCGACCAGCCTGGTTTTAGAGTGGTTTTGGCCATTTCCAGGCTGGTTTCCAGCCATTTCCAGCCTGGTCTTAGCTGATCAGGCTGGCAAATGACAAGCTTAAATCAGCTAAAACCAGTTTGACGAGCCTGGTTTAAGCTGGACATAGCTGGTTTTGGCTGGAAATGACCAAAACCCCTCTAAAACCAGACTGGCCGACCAGCTAAAACCAGCCAACCATCTTAGGCTGGTTTAAGCAGGATTTTTCAGGGTAAGCATCAAACACAGCATATTTTAAGCTGACGTAATCTAGTTCAACACAAACACATGAACAAACTCCTAAACCATGTGGAAAGTCATCCCAGCAGAGTATTATAGCAGCAAATAATGTCCAACTCATATTAAACACTATTGAAACTGGGATGTCATTAAAGTTTGTGTGCATATAAAGGTCGATGTCCCAAAATGTTTGGCAATATAGTGTATATACTAGGTTATTTTGAAAACAAACTATTCTCAGATTACTAAAAACAAGTCTAGCTAATGTCACGGTTTATGGATCTGTGTTTTCCTCCTGTATGTTATGTGTCATGCCTTATGTGTTGTCGTGTGCGTGGGCGTGTGCTTGTTTACCTTCTGTGTTGACAGCGTGCTATTGTCAGCTGATGCATCAGCTGACCTAATCATCCTCCAGCTGATCCTCATTTCACTGGCTCTATATATTCAGTCTGTGGTTACTGCTGTTTATCAGTCCGTTGTTGGTTCTTGTCCCTGTCTGTTTGTCTCTCAGGATGTTCTGCTGTGTTTGTTTGATGACGACTTCTTTTGGTCAGTTGGTTTTGATATCCTTTTATTAAATTACTTGCACTTGGATCCTCTCTGTCTGGTTACGTGACAGAACGGACTGATCTAACATGGATCCAGCGAGTATCCCCGGTCTGGCAGAGTTTTTATCACATACTACCACACGCAGGAACAGACATGATGATCAGATGAGCACCACAAGTTGCGCTATCCAGGCGCTGGTAACACAGGTGTCTGAACTCACCACACGGCTGCAACGTTTTCATACTGCCGGTGTCCAGCGTTCTGTTGCAGCTAACATTAGTCCTCCTGTTATGCTGATTCCCGAGCGGACTGCTGTATGTTCCGAGCCGCGACTTCCACCTCCAGCCTTCTACGCCGGGGAACCTGAGTTATGTCGCGCCTTTCTAGTGAAGTGCTCATTGTACTTTTCCCTGCAGCCTTCCTCATTTTCCACGGAGGAATCTAAAGTGGCGTTTATCATCACGCTTCTCACTGGGAGAGCAGCGCTGTGGGGAACTGCGGTGTGGGAGAAGAAGCTCCCATGTTGCTCTTCATTTGACACCTTTTCAGCAGAGCTAAGAAAGGTATTTGATCGAGCCGTGGCGGGCAGAGAGGCGGCCCGGATGCTTGCGGAGTTGCGGCAGGGGCATCGGAGTGTTGCTGACTACTCCATTGAGTTCCGTACTCTGGCGGCAGAGAGCGAATGGAACGCGCAGGCACAGTGGGACGTCTTTCTCCACGGGCTAGCAGAGCGTATAAAAGATAAGATTTTTGCTCTGGATCTTCCTAAGACCCTGGACGGACTCATTGATCTGGCCATCCGTGTGGATTATCGTCTACAGCTCAGGGAGAGAAACATGCGACACACCCACTCACCTCTTCCGGCTGTTACTGTAGTTCCGGGGCTGAAGGACACGCCCCTCTCGGAACCCGAAACCATGCTGAAGGGCCGCTCTAGGCTGTCGTTGGAGGAGAAGCACAGACACTGCAGCGAGGGCCTATGTCTGCACAGCGGTGGTGCGGCTCACATCGCGATTCAGTATAAAAACCAGAGCCCGCCAGTAGAAAAGAAGTTACTGACGGGTGGGGTTTCTTTGAACAAATCCTCTCTTGCGGCCACTCTTTTAAATGTCAAATTGGAGTGGTCATCTGGGAATTTTATGACTAAAGCACTTATTGACTCTGGTGCGGAGGGAAATATTATTGATTCTGCTTTAGCTCAAAGACTGAAACTTCCTGTGATTTCTCTTTCTCAACCTATTTCTGTTCATGCTCTCAATGGTTTCTCTCTTCCTTCCATTACTCATTCCACTGGTCCTATAACACTGATCACCTCTGGTAACCACTCGGAAACTATTCATTTTTTTTTAACAGAAGCTCCTGTCACTCCAGTGGTCCTTGGGCATCCTTGGCTGGTAATGCACAATCCACATATTAATTGGAGACAGGAATCAATAATTTCTTGGAGTGAGAGCTGTCATGCTACGTGTTTGTTGTCTGCCTGTTCTGCTGTGTCTCGTTCTGTGTTGCAGGAGGAACAGATGGATCTATCAAACGTGCCTCGTGAGTACCTTGACCTGAAGGGAGTGTTCAGTAAGTCCCGGGCTGCATCTCTTCCTCCGCATCGTCCCTATGACTGTGCCATAGATCTATTACCAGGTACGTCTCCGCCTAAAGGCAAATTATACTCGCTTTCTGCCCCAGAAAGGGAGGCCATGGAGAAATATATTTCTGATTCTCTGGCAGCCAAGATCATCCGTCCCTCTTCTTCACCGGCGGGGGCGGGATTTTTTTTTGTGAAAAAGAAGGACGGTTCCCTTCGTCCCTGCATTGACTATCGGGGGCTGAACAACATTACGGTAAAGAATACTTATCCTTTGCCGTTGATGTCTTCAGCCTTTGAACGTCTGCAGGGGGCGAAATTTTTCACAAAATTAGATCTCCGCAATGCTTATCATTTGGTCCGCATAAGGGGGGGGGATGAGTGGAAAACAGCGTTTAACACCCCTAGAGGGCATTTTGAGTACTGCGTTCTGCCCTTCGGTCTTTCTAACGCACCGGCTGTTTTCCAGGCACTCGTCAATGACGTGCTGAGAGATATGATAGATCAGTTTATCTATGTCTACCTGGATGACATACTGATTTTTTCTCATTCTCTCCAGGAACATGTTCAGCACGTCAGACGAGTGCTTCAGAGGCTGTTAGAGAATGGTCTTTATGTCAAGGCGGAGAAATGCGTTTTTCATGCACAGTCTGTTCCTTTTCTAGGGCATATCGTGTCAGTCAAGGGGATGCGCATGGATCCAGAGAAAGTTCAGGCTGTGGTAGATTGGCCAACTCCAGATTCCCGTAAGGCCCTGCAGAGGTTTCTGGGTTTTGCCAATTTTTACCGGCGTTTTATTCGCAATTTCGGCCAGCTCGCCGCACCTCTGACCGCCTTGACCTCTTCCAAGACGCCGTTCAGGTGGTCGAGCGCGGCCGAAGCAGCGTTCTCGAAACTGAAAGGCTGTTTTGTTTCAGCCCCCATCCTTATAGCCCCTGATCCCTCCCGGCAGTTTGTGGTGGAGGTCGACGCGTCAGAGGTGGGGGTCGGAGCCATCCTGTCCCAGCGCTCCTCCTCGGATGGCAAGGTCCACCCGTGCGCGTTTTACTCCCATCGACTATCACCTGCAGAGAGAAATTATGATATTGGTAATCGTGAGTTGTTGGCAGTCAAGCTCGCGTTGGAGGAGTGGCGTCACTGGTTAGAAGGGTCGGGGGTCCCTTTTATTGTTTGGACCGATCACAAGAATTTGGAATACATCAGAACCGCTAAAAGATTAAACTCTAGGCAGGCTCGGTGGGCATTATTTTTCGGTCGGTTTGATTTTACCATCTCTTATCGACCAGGTTCTAAGAACATCAAACCTGACGCGTTATCCCGTCTTTTTGATTTTTCGGAGCGTGCATCGTCACTCGACCCCATTGTCCCACAGAAGATTTTTGTTTCCAGCATGACATGGGAGATCGAGTCGAGGGTTCGCGCAGCCTCGGAAGGGGTAACGCCCCCGATCGGATGCCCACCGGGTCGGTTATTCGTGCCAGAGGAACTTCGGTCTGACGTTATCCGGTGGGGACATTCCTCCAAGGTAGCTTGTCATCCAGGGGTGAGTCGCACACTTTTTTCTGTTAAACAACGATTCTGGTGGCCAGTTATGGCTCGTGATGTGCGTGATTTTGTCTTGGCTTGTTCTGTTTGTGCAGTTTCTAAGACTTCCAATCGCCCTCCCGATGGACTTCTTCAGCCGTTGTCAGTGCCCTCGAGACCCTGGTCCCATATCTCGCTAGATTTCGTTACGGGCCTTCCATCCTCAAACGGCAACACGGTGGTTTTAACCGTGGTGGACCGGTTCTCGAAGGCGGCTCATTTCATCCCTCTGCCCAAATTACCTTCAGCCAGAGAGACAGCGGTTGCGGTCGTTAATCACGTCTTTCGCATTCATGGCCTCCCGTCGGACGTGGTTTCTGACCGGGGTCCTCAGTTTGTGTCCAAATTTTGGAAAGAGTTTTGTAGACTATTGGGGGCCACTGTTAGTCTTTCTTCTGGGTTTCATCCCCAGAGTAACGGCCAGACCGAGAGAGCCAACCAGGATCTTGAACGCACATTGCGATGTTTGGTTTCTCAGAATCCTGCTTCCTGGAGTCAGCAGCTCACATGGGTAGAGTACGCACATAACTCATTACCAGTGTCAGCCACGGGCCTCACTCCGTTTCAGTGTAGTTTAGGTTACCAGCCACCAATTTTTCCCAGTCTGGAATCTGAAGCCGCGGTCCCCTCCGCCCACGCCTTTGTTCAGAGGTGCCGTCGCACCTGGAGCAGGGCCAGACAGACCCTCCTCCAGGTGGGCGAGCGCACCAAGGCTAAAGCCGATCGCCACCGGTCTAAGCCTCCCGTTTACGTTGTCGGTCAAAAAGTGTGGCTTTCTTCTAAAAACATTCCTCTTCGCACCGTTTGTAATAAACTAGCTCCTAAATTCATTGGCCCATTCATTGTCACAAAAATCATTAGTCCTGTGGCAATCCGCCTTAAATTACCTCCAGCGTACAGGAGGGTTCATTCCGTATTCCATGTGTCCAAAATTAAGCCCGTTTTTCATACGGCCATTAATCCGCACACTCCGGTTCCCCCCCCGCCGCGTCTTGTAGATGGGGAAACTACTTATTCGGTTAAGCGCATTCTGGACTCAAGACGGAGGGGACGAGGATTCCAGTACTTGGTGGACTGGGAAGGTTACGGTCCAGAGGAGAGAAGTTGGGTTCCTGCTGGGGACATATTGGATCACTCTCTTATCGATGATTACAATCGTCAGGTAAGCTCTTCTGGGAGCGCCTAGAGGCGCTCCTAGGAGAGGGGGTACTGTCACGGTTTATGGATCTGTGTTTTCCTCCTGTATGTTATGTGTCATGCCTTATGTGTTGTCGTGTGCGTGGGCGTGTGCTTGTTTACCTTCTGTGTTGACAGCGTGCTATTGTCAGCTGATGCATCAGCTGACCTAATCATCCTCCAGCTGATCCTCATTTCACTGGCTCTATATATTCAGTCTGTGGTTACTGCTGTTTATCAGTCCGTTGTTGGTTCTTGTCCCTGTCTGTTTGTCTCTCAGGATGTTCTGCTGTGTTTGTTTGATGACGACTTCTTTTGGTCAGTTGGTTTTGATATCCTTTTATTAAATTACTTGCACTTGGATCCTCTCTGTCTGGTTACGTGACAGCTAATGTCTTGGCATCACCACTTGTTAGTTACTCACCAGCACCGGCAAACATTATGACTGCTAGCAAAATATTGCAAAAATAAATGAGCATTCCAGAGTGCAGTGGATGAAGAAATCAAACAGTTCCTATATGATGTTTAACCCAGGGGCGGACTTGACTATTAAGCAAGGTAAGCAGCCGATTCGGGCTCCGTTAAATTAGGGGGCCCCAATCAATGCCAATAATTGCCTAAATGAATCATATAGCTCGTTTATAAATTTGCTGTCATATGTTGTAAAATCTGTCTATAACCGTTAAGATTTGCTGCATCCCAATTTGTATACTATCCGCCCTAAATAGTATTCGAAAGTAAAATTAGTGTGTCTCAAACTGTAGAATGTTGAAAGGAGTATACCAAAGGTTCTCGGATGCTCTACTATTTCCCGTAGTGCCGAACCATTCGTACTCAAACGACTAATATTACCCACAATACAATCGATTAGAACTACAAACTTGAATAAAAGTGTAAACAAACTACAAACATGGCCGACATACAAGACCAAGTTGAGATGATTGACAGGGCTTGTAACTAGGCAACATAACCGTCCGTTAATAAGTAGTTAATCCCAAAGCTTGCATTCTCCTCTGCTACACACTCAAAAGTATGTACTATTTATTCACCAAAGAAGTACATACTTTAAGGACGCAGTATAAGTATGTGAATTGGGACAAATAAATTGTAACGTTATTACTTCTTTTAGCTCCAACTAGAAAGCCTAGTAAGAGCTTGATTAGCTAGCCAAGGAGTGTCTAATTGGGGTTTAAAGTAAACTTTGCAGGACACCGGCCCTCCAGGACCAAGTTTGGGCACCCCTGCTATAGAGAAAGAGAATGTTTTGAGTTTCAATGCTTGGGCCTCATGCAGGACCTGGAATTGATCACCAAGTCTGCCCCTGGTTTAACCTGATATTTGAACATTGTGTTTATGATTATATGAAGAGTAAGAGCTTACTTTTTTGTTGAGTGTGTTCCACCTGGTGTTGACCTCCTCCAGATCGTGATCCAGGTTTTTGGTGCTGGTGCCTTTGGGGGCGTTCTGGATCAGGGCCTGACCAAGAGTGTTTAACTCCTGCAACTGGCTCTGCAGAGACTCAATCACGTCCTTTTGGAAAACCTATAGGAGATCAATATAAAAGCATAATCAAAACCACTGAATCTCATTCTGGAGATTAGCATCCAAAACATACGCCACTGGCTAGCTGTTAGTCCTTTCAGCAGGATAACTAGAAACGCTGGTCAGTGGCCTTATAAGGTTAAGCTCTTTGCCTGAAATAGTGGCAGTCAAACTGGTTGTTGTGAGAAGCTGCTACTCTGTTATCAACAGCTGTGCACGATCACAACATCTGAGTCACTGACCGCCAATCACCAGAAACTCAATTCAGCTGTCTGCTAATCTGATCAAACCCAACAGCGCTAGCCAGCCTCCCAGGAAACGCTAATCAAACAATGGGCTATATGCTAGTGTTTTTCAGCCAATGATAAACCTCCTGGTGAAAGGTTAATGTGACTATTTTCAATTTCATACAGTTCCTTTGACAGCATCGATGTTGTAACGTAATTAAAATACAGTCAGTTAAATAGACATAAGCATTCGTTTAGATGTGAACGCGTAAAACGAGATGAAAGACCGTGTAAACGCAAGCGCCGTCAGTATACCCTGCTGAAAAAAACAGCTTAAACCAGCCTAAGCTGGTTGGCTGGTTTAGCTGGTCGACCAGCCTGGTTTTAGAGGGGTTTTGGCCATTTCCAGGTTGGTTTCCAGCAATTTCCAGCCTGGTCTTAGCTGGTCAGGCTGGAAAATGACCAGCTTAAACCAGCTAAAACCAGCTTGACCAGCCTGGTTTAAGTTGACCAGCCTGGTCAAGTTGGTTTTAGCTGGTCAACTCCCAGCCTGACCAGCTAAGTCCAGGCTGGAAATGGCTCTAAAACCAGGCTGGTCGACCAGCTAAAACCAGCCAACTAGCTTAGGCTGATATAAGCTGGATTTTTCAGCAGCGTAGCAGCAGGCTAGCGCAGAAACTCCATTGAAAATACTGAGGTGAAATATATCTTCATATTTTAAAGACATGGCACAGAACAATGGAGTTTAATGCAGTGCTTCTTGTACATTCTGAGGCCCGGTTTACACTAATACATTTTAGCTTTAAAATGCATACGTTTTGCTACCCTTATGCCGTCCGTCCACACTACCCCGGAGTTTTCAGCCCTGAAAACGGAGCATTTTGAAAACGCTGAAGAAGCCACTTTGGCTTTAAAACACTAATGCTCCTTGTCAGTGTGGATGGGGGAAAACTCCCATATGTCTTGCCTTCCTGTAATGTGTTCCCTGCTTACCTGTTACGAGCGATATGACGTATAGTGGAATTCCCCATACATCATTTCAAGAGTTCACACTTAGCTGATGATTGATTATAAAGCTTGTTTGGCATGCTGTCCCAGGAGAGAGCCCTGAGCTCATAAGATCCTCGAGCCCGGGACTCCCTCCCAATTGCAGGGCGAGAGGGGAGTTTGAGCTCAGGTAGATCTCGAGAACTCCCCTGCTGTAGTGGATAATGAACAGATAGTGATTGCTCTTAAGAGTTAACTACTTACTAGGAGCATGTCTACGAAGCTGATTTGGATCAGTCAAATAACTTAAGTTGCATGTTTTTGGACGGTGGAAGGAAACTCAGGGGAAACCCACGTGAGCACGGGGGGAATGTGTAAACTCTGCACAGAAACGTCGGCTGGCTTAGTAAGGACTAAACCAGTGACGTTCTTGCTCTGAGGCAACAGTGCTAAGCACTGGGCCACCGTGCCACGCATCTAGGAAAGGAGGAGGAGTAGGGGTGGAAGAGGGGATTCTTCAAAATGAAGATGGCTGTGATATGGAACTTAGGGTATTTATAGTGGCTTATGAATCGTCTGATTGGTAAATCATAGATTTAATAATGCGGGACCGGCTGCAAGCAATCATAAGCGCATGATCCTCTCCAAATTAATTTCTAAATAAGCTTCACTCATCACCTGATCAATGCTTCACGAGATGATAGGTTGAGAGAGAATTCATGGCGGAAGTTTTGCTCCGTGTGGAGAGTGATGTAAGAAGTTGAAGAGATCGCGATCGTGAAAAAAGACTGCTGTTTTGGCCTGCCGGATGTTTATTGGACTTTCCGTAAGAGGATATTACTGATTGTTTAATGCGGTGGGGAAAGATCTCCAGGACATCGACAACGCATTCCCGGTTACGGACTTTATACTGGTGAGGCCATCCATGCATGCATACACTTGGACACAGGCACACATTCAAACACACGCACACACAGTTGGACTTTTGCCGAACACAGTTGTTTTCTTTTGAGGTTTTGAGATATTGAGTATGTATGTAGAGTGGTTAATACTGTGTGAGTCTAATATACTGGTGGGTGTTAATTCATCTATTTGTTTCAGTTAGCTTTTTGTCCGTTATATAATTAGACCAGTGTTTCAATGAATTATCAACTGTTTTATGTTAGTTGCCTAATTTAAGGTTGAACGTTACAACGGAGACATCTGAAAATGGAGGCGTGGCTGTAGACATTCACATCATCTGATTGGGGCTTTTCCCTCAATATTAAGTGCAGACAGTTCCGTCTTGCACCCTTTTCTTTTAAGTTCAGACTTCGCAGGTTTGATATGGAAAACAAACTCCCGAGGACACGTCGGGTAAATCTTCAAAGGAAACAGTGTACTGTATAACCTCATTCACATCACCCTGGCTATGTTGTTTCACTCCTCTTAACAGTAAAATGAAAACATGATATAAGGAACTGCCTGTTTTAATTTTGATATTAAGTTAACAGACATTAAAAATGTTGAGGCATCGTGTAGCTACATACTTATATGACCGTCATCTTCACTGTATGCATAGTTATAACAAAACGGAGCCTATAACATCACTGCCTCTCATTTTCTTCGAAAAATACAAAGCATACCCTGTCTCTTTTGCTGAATATCAGTTTTAATAATCAATAATGGCCATTATAAAAAAATCTGGGGATATTTTCTGTTGTATCTACATAACATTTCTTAGATGCATGTTTTAGGGTATATATATATATATATATATATATATATTTATTTTTTTTATACATTTTTTTAATTTTTAATTTATTGTTAATTTTCTTTTTTTTATCTCTCTGTTTTCTTTTTTCTTTGTCTTTGCTTTTGAGGGGAAAATAGTCCATTAATATTTGTACAATATGCTTTGTTTTACATATATTTGGAAAAAATAAATAAATAATGGCCATTATAAAAGTATAACGTACAATAAGTTTAGGAAATAAGGCAAGAAATCAGTCAAATATGCAGAATCAGGTACGTGGTTACATAAATTAATATATTAACTTATCCTTGCGCTCAGCCGAAACGCATTACCTGATAGATTCAAAAGACCAAAGAGTCGTTAAATAGAGACTATATTAATTAAATATCACATTTAACATCTATAGTGAGATGAGATCCAGCGGTAGATCCTTGATGAACTGTCCGACGTGCACTGCTCTCACCTGGGGAGCTGTGCTCAAAGCACCCGCTGACTGCCTGGAGCTCAGACCTCCGTATACAATGAAGCATGGCAGAGTGTGTGTGTGTGTGTGTGTGTGTGTGTGTGTGTGTGTGTGTGTGTGTGTGTGTGTGTGTGTGTGTGTGTGTGTGTGTGTGTGTGTGTGTGTGTGTGTGTGTGTGTGTGTGTGTGTGTGTGTGGTCACGTGATGTGAGTTTTCAGCAGTGAAGTGTGGACGGAGATCTGTTCAGAAACATCCCTAGTGTGTATGTGGATCGTTTTAAAACTAAAACGTATTAGTGTAAAGACTGCTTGAGACCTGCATCATATTGTATATCACTCAGGTAGTGAAGATCAAAACTCTGATCATCTTTGATCATCTGATCTTAAACTTTGTAATAGCACATATTCCCCATTGGCAGTTATTTCGGGGGTACCTGCGAGGACGGCAAAGCCACAAGCTCCATCTGCGAACATTCGGCTATGGATGTTAACAGACTCTCAATGTCTTCATCAACTAATCCATTAGTGAAGCCCGCTTCCCTCTCGACCAACAACAGGAAATCCTCCAAATCGGCCATTTTGGAGTCCGTAGCTCTCTGCTCGCATTCGTAGCACTTCTCGTCCTTGGTGACGTGATTCTTCTTATGCTGGCGATGTGGGAGAGTCTTTGGTTCGGTGACTAAAACACTGAGCAGCTCACAGTCATCCTGCGGACAAGTGTCCTCGACAAGCTCAGCTGTGGGTAATTCCTCATATCTGGACAACGTTGTGAAGCTCGGCGCTCCACAACTTCCGTTAACATCAATGCAGTTGCTATTTGAAGCAGAGCGCACACTCCGATTAGAGCCGTGTGTGTTGTTGCGTGCAGATGCATCCGTGCAATATGATAATGCATGAATCCTGTCTTTTACATTAGAGAACTGTTCCTGACTCCTGTCGCTAAGCGAACCCAAAGTCTTCAAATCCCCAGAAACATGCACTCCTTCAGCAGAAGAAAGGCTTCTTGTGCTGGGTGCGGTTCGTTTGTGGATTCGTGGGTTTCGTAGTTCTCTGTCTACAGTAGGACTACACAGTCCTGAATCTCCTTCGGAGGTAAGAGAGTTTGTCATGCTACGTCCTCGTCCCACTCGATTCAACCCGCGTTGGTTAGTTTCATCGTTGCACAGCGTTTCGCTGCAACTACTGTATTCGCTGAGGTTTGTAGGAGCGAAAGTCCGCCATGATCTGCGATGCTGAACTGCCTCTAATTTCTCGCCCACTACTCGTGGCTTACATAGCATGGTGTCTGCACCGCGGATAATATCTCCATTAAGCTTTAAGCCATCAAACACCACCCGCTCATCCAATCTCACTGCATCCCTGCTGCGGAGCTCAAAGGCACTATTGGAGGCCAAGACGCCGTTCCCGCAGAGAGCACTTATGTCCAGTGTTCGATGGCTGTATGGTAAAGTCCCCACAAAGTGCCTTGATGCCAGGCTGCCTTTGGAACCCGAGTCAATCTGCTCATTTAGACGTACAGTGTCATATATAGACCTCTGGGGGACGTAGCAATCGTCAATATTGAGGTCTTCCTCTTCTCCTTTGCCCACACAAGAAGGGTTCTGTCTCAAACAATCTGGTCTGCTCAGAGGTTTGCCCATTATGGCAGTAAATTATAAATGATGTATAACAATGAGGTAAACGTCAGTGAGGTTTTCAGTGCAATAAGCCCGAACGGACATGGAAAAAGCATCAAAGAAACTTTGAAGGGATAGAATGGGTGTATTTACATTTGTACGTCGCTAGACGTGGACGAAAAAATAAATACAGCGGTAGTAAAATACATACTTACATCACATGTTAGTTTAAGGTACTATTCTTGCTATTGACAAACCCTTAACTATGACAATTTGCTGCTTATTAATAGCTTTTAAAGTTGTCGTTTGGTTTAGGTATTGGGGATCTAGAATAAGATCATGCAGAATATGAGCTTTATAACTACTAATAAACAGCTGATATCCTAAAAACAGGCATGTAATAAGCCACTAGTTAATAATAGGTACTTATCCAGATGAATAAGTTTATGACTTATACAATTTAACAACAAGCCAAAAAACAAGATGTCAAACATAAAGTTAACCAAAATATATATATTAAAAAATAAACCCTATTCTCCAACACACGCATCACTTCTTCCTCTTAAACATCCTTTTCCAAGATGACAATCCTGCCGGTTTCCACTTATCCCTATTGTGGCAACTTGTCATTGTTGCTCGTATCCTCAGCTCTTCATAACTCCATCACAGACGTCATCCATAGAAACATATTCAGAATTTCCCATGGAGTCATCCACACAGAGAAATCCTGTATGCGTAATGGTGGCATATCCAGATACAAATCCTCAAATCTGAGAAAACAAAGCCATAAGCTCTCCAGGAGAAACAAAAAAGCGGCTCCTTTCTCTCTTGTGGTCCGACCGGCAATGACAGAGACACCCTCCTGGCACACAGCTCAAGGCCCCGCCCCCCTCACATTATTCAGCCAACATCTGCCGTGGCGGACGGCTCATGCTGATTGGTGGACGCTTGACCCTCTTTAATTCTCCCCTTCTGTCTCCATGTCCCATTTGACTTAACTTCTTAGTGTTCCCCTGCTCTGACAGCAGCTCTCCTGCTCTTGTCAGGGGAGGGCAGAGAGAGAGAGAGAGAGAGAGAGAGAAAAAAACAAAGCTACAAAAGCAGCCGGCACCCTCTCGGATGACATCACACAAGGTAGAAATAGATATGTGCTGCGTGCCAATTCACATACTTATACTACGTCCTTAAAGTATGTACTTCTTTGGTGAATAAATAGTACATACTTTTGAGTGTGTAGCAGAGGGGAGTGCAAGCTTTGGGATGAACTACGGACGGTTATGTTGCTTAGTTACAAGCCCTGTCAATCATCTGAACTTGGTGTCATATGTCCACCATGTTTGTAGTTTGTTTACACTTTTTATTCAAGTGTGTAGTTCTAATCGAATTCACATCCAACACACAATGTATTGTGCGCAATATTAGTGGTTTGAGTATGAACCATTCGCCACTTAGAGAAATAGTAGAGCATCCGAGAACCTTTGGTATACTCCTTTCAACATACTACAGCCTGAGATACACTAATTCTACTTTCGAATACTATTTAGGGCAGATAGTATAGGAATCGGGATGCAGGATTGCTCTCTTGCCCTCTTGATCTCTTGTTTCTCGTCTCGTTTTGGAGCCTGTAGTGTCTCATAATTAGACTGGAATGCTGAGGGAGGAACTGTAATGAAACACCGTAACCTCTGCCAACTGCATGACAGGTCTTTATTCATGGCAAGTGGATGGAGGTGGGAGATGCAATGGATTAAAGGGGAGACTGAATAAAGAATGCACTTTTGTTTCTGGTACTTGTCAACTTTAAGACAGCAAGATTTGTTCTCTTTGCCTCGTAGTATCCTCCATAGTGAACTTCATGAATAACATCTACAATTAGGTCTCTTTTTAAATATTTCCCAAATGATGTTGAATAGATTCAGGAATTTTTCACAGTATTTCCTGTAATATTTTTTCTTCTGGAGAAAGTCTTATTTGTTTTATTTCGGCTAGAATAAAAGCAGTTCTTAATTTTTTTTATATATATATATATATATATATATATATATATATATATATATATATATATATATATATATATATATATATATATATTAAGGTCAATATTATTAGCACCCCTGCATATTTTTCCCCCAATTTCTGTTTAACGAAGAGAAGTTTTTGTTCAACACATTTCTAATCATAATAGTTTTAATAACTCATTTCTAATAACTGATTACTTTTCTCTTTGCCATGATGACAGCACATAATATTAGACTAGATATTCTTCAAGACACTAGTATTCAGCTTAAAGTGACATTTAAAGGCTTAACTAGGTTAATTAGGGTAAAGTTAGGGTAATTAGGCAAGTCATTGTATAACAGTGGTTTGTTCTGGAGACAATCCAAAACTAATATTGCTTAATAGTGGGAATTTGTTCTTAAACTAAAGTGTTACCATAAACAGCTCATTACTGTAAAGAAATTAACGACAAAAAGTCAAGGCAAGGGCGTCACGGTGGTGCAGAGGGTAGTACAATCGCCTCACAGCAAGAAGGTCACTATTTCAAGCCCTGGCAGGGCCAGTTGGCAATTCTATGTGGAGTTTGCATGTTCTCCCCGCGTTCGCGTGGGTTTCCTCTGGGTGCTCCGGTTTCCCCCACAGTCTAAACACATGCGCTATATGGGAATTGGGTAGGCTAAATTGTCCGTAGTGTATGAGTGTGAATGAGTGTGTATGGATGTTTCCCAGAGATGGGTTGCAGTTGGAAGGGCATTCGCTGCGTAAAACGTGCTGGATAAGTAGGCGGTTCATTCCGCTGTGGTGACCCTGGATTAATAAAAAGACTAAGCCAACAAGAAAATGAATGAATGAATGAATGAAGTTAAATCAACTTAAAGGTGCAGTATGTAAGTTTGACACTCAGTGGTTGAACTAGGTATTGCACTCCTGGATCAAAACAAACGCAAGCGCGGGTTGCCAGATTGAGGACAGGAGCGAGTGATTTACACTGTGTTCTAAATAAAAGCAACGACACCCGATAGAGGGAATATTCTCCATATTAAAAGAAGTTTTGGTTCTAACCAACACCTCAAATTGATATATTAGAAACAGCTTCTATTTCTCACAGCTGAACAACAGAAACCTATGACAGTGATCACCTCAGGTAAACCTTGTGTGTTTTATTCAGTGCTAAATGCTAACAATGTGAGTTTGAATAAGTTCTAAACCTTACCGTTTGGTGAGTGAGTGCATATTCTGTGCTTCTGAATGGCTGTATTTACATTTCTGTCGTGTTTCGTCTGGTGCAAACAGCCAAATTGCTCATCACTGTGTATCTCGTCACAAAGCATGTTGTTAGGACACGCAGTTACAATGTAATCTGCTCACCGAATGTTTACGTTCATAATATTTATATCATTTGCTAATTAATAACTTCATGTGGAATCTGAATCTGTCTCATTTCGGAGTCTGATACTGTCCATTTCGGTCACGGACGCATGGTTTCAGAGCCTTTCTGAATGAATGAATGAATGAATGAAATAGCTGTTTTCCAACAAGGCAACTCGGGGTGCTGAATTATAATTGGCTAATCTGGCATTGTGCAGGTTAAATTTACCTAAACAAAGACAGCGTTCCGGCACGGAAAAAACATTTTCAAAGCAGAATATCTGACTTCAGCATTGTTTTTCTGATAAACAAGTATGTTTCTTAAATATCTGCACACATATTATGGTGTTTTTATGCTTTAGAAGAGTCAAACACTCACATACAGCACCTTTAACGGTTACAATTTAGAATGGTTTCCTCTTTTTTTTTTTAAAGTAAAGTAAATAATCGCTTTTTACATTCATTCATTCATTTTCCTTCATCTTAGTCCCTCATTATCAGGGGTCGCCACAGCGAAATGAACCACCAACTATTCCAGCATATGTTTTACACAGCGGATGCCATTCCAGCTGCAACCCAGTGCTGGGAAACACCCATACACACTCACACTACGGCCAATTTAGTTAATCAATTCCCCTATAGTGCATGTGTTTGGACTGAAACCGGA
Source organism: Danio kyathit (assembly GCA_903798195.1). NCBI lineage: Eukaryota > Metazoa > Chordata > Actinopteri > Cypriniformes > Danionidae > Danio > Danio kyathit. The sequence goes on along the minus strand of LR812531.1, from coordinate 1,811,693 downwards.
GCACCCAGAGGAAACCCACACCAACACGGGGAGAACATGCAAACTCCACACAGAAATGCCAACTGACCCAGCCGAGACTCGAACCAGTGACCTTTTTGCTGTGAGGCCACAGTGCTAACCACTGAGCAACCATGTTGCCCTGCGAAACTTTTAAACCAAAGCATTTTCTAGGTCTGCTAAAGCTGTGGTGTATTTGAAATCAACACTCTGGTCCAGTAAAGTGTCAATATTCCTCTTACTAAACATGCAGGGAGTTGTGAAAAGTCTCTGCGTTTGCTAAAAGAGGAAGCTGTCAGGTGAGGAGAAAGAGTTGTGTGGGATTCGAAGAAAGACTCTTCTGAAATAATCCAGGCAGCAAATTAAGAAAAAAGCAGAACATTTGTGTTCAATCCAAGTCTGTAATGTCTCCGGGACGTGTTTACTGCTGTCGACGCCACATAGACGTCTCATGAAGCAAATAAAAGGCATTTATCTTTCTATGACGCCATTTATTTGGATGAACTTGACCGTTGGCTGTGCTTTATAGCCGCTTGATGCCGTGCCGTATTTATGAACAGAGCAGAAAAATCACAGTAATGTGTTATGAATCCATCCTTAAAGGGATAGTTCACACAAAAATGAAAAGTCCCTGTTAATTTACTCTCACAGGTTATTGAGGATGTAGGTGACTTTTGTTCTTCAAGATTAAAAATAAACACATACAATCGAGTCCAAATCAATAGCCATGGCTCCTGGCGACACACTGAGGTCTTGTGAAGCGAAACGAATGCTCCTTGTAAGAAATTGTACATTATTTACAATATTTTTAGCTTTACCACAGCCATATCACCCTGCAGCCCAAGACCGGCTACTCACTGAAGCTAAGTAGAGCTGAGCCTGGATGGGAGACCACATGGGAAAACTAGGCTGCTGTTGGAAGTGGTGTTAGTGAGGCCAGCAGGGGGCGCTCAATCTGTGCGAGTCCTAATGCTCCAGTATAGTGAAGGGGACACTACACTGTCAGTGGGCGCCGTCTTTCGAATGAGCCGTTAAACTGAGGTCCCGACTCTCTGTGGTCATTAATAACCCCATGGTACTTCTGTTAAAGAGTAGGAGTGTAACCCTGATGTCCTGGCCAAATTCCCTCTCGGCCCTTACCCATCATGGCCTCCCAATCCTCCCCATCCACCGAATTGACTCTATCACTGTTTCTCCACTCCCCCTATAGCTGGTGTGTGGTGAGCGCACTGGCGCCGTTGTCCTGTGGCTGCCATCGCATCATCCTAGTGGAGCTGCAGACTGGTGGTGGTGTGGAGAGACTAACTCATGATTGTGAAGCTCGTTGGGTGTATGGCCATACACAATACATGCACTATATAAATACACATTACTTAGTTACTTACATTAGTAATCCACAGCCACAGTTCTCAACACATGTGCAACTGTAGTCCAATTGTAGTCTTGTCGCTTTGATGATGAACAACTATCAATTTTTAGTCTTATTACTTGCATATTATTATGATATTGGCTGTTTATTAGTACTTATAAGCACATATTCTGCATGATCCTGTTTTACATTCCTAATACCTAAACACAACTACTACCTTACTAACTATTAATAAGCAGCATATTAGGAGTTTATTGAAAGTCATAGTTTACGATTTATTAATAGCTTTTAACATTTAACTCATACCTGCCAACACTCCCGTTTTTCCTGGGAGTCTCCCGTATTTCAGACCCGTCTCCCGTATTGTTCTGTCTCCCGGTAAACTCCCGGAATTCCCCCGCCCCCCGCTCCTCAGCATTTTGGTACAGTCTGGGCTGAAACTTACTTGGCGCTTGTGCTCTTCCGGCAGTGTTGCCAGATTGGGCGGTTTCCCACCCAATTGGGCGGTTTTGAATCCAAGTTTGTGGGTAAAAAATATATTAGGCGGGTAGTGGATATTTGGGCGGTATTGTAAAGGGACGCCCGCCTGCCCGCGATCTCCCGTAACCCCCCAATTTTCGTCAATTTTGGGACCGTTCCCCCAACTTTTCGTGAAATACAGGACTATCCAACCACCCCTCATACGTTTTGGAGCGCCCCATATATCCCCCCCCCCCCACTTTTTGTAAAATCGAGGTGTTTTCGCATGTCGGCGGGTTTTTGGGCTGGAAAAAGTCAGCTACATCTGGCAACACTGTCTTCCGGTCGCGCGCTACAGTTCGCGCGCACCCATCTCCCCAAACCGCTCACTCCTCCCGCTCCCCGCTCTTCAGTTTGCGCCAGTGTTGCCAACTTAGTTGCCGACTTTTTTGTGAGTTACTGGCGATTTTTATAGACTGTCATTTGTCCATTACTGTGCCGTCCCTACTCTTCTCAATGAGCCTCCCCTGCAGCCTGAGAGCAGAGCACCTCCCGGGGGGGGGGGTCTCCCGGAATTTAGGAACCAAATGTTGGCAGGTATGATTTAACTGTACCTTAAAGTAAAGTGTGGCCCTCTTCACAATAGCCAACTATGGAGCCAACGAGAAATTCATAGTAATTTCTAATCGAAACACATTCTCTGACACGTGCATGAAGCCATTCATTTAAAACTAGACATGACGGGAAACAATGCCTGTCTGTTTACAAAAAGCAGGGCAGGGATGTTTCCCCATCGAAAAAAAAAAAACCTCAGTCAACAAATCTCTCACCATTCACATGAACAATACACACAGCCACTAAACTATTATTTAGAGGAGAACAAAGCTTTTGCTGGAGGAAAGAAATGGGACAAACTCTCAAGGGCGGAGATTCATTCATTGAGCAACAAGTG
>LR812531.1:1739121-1808839 GCA_903798195.1 Danio kyathit | reverse complement strand
TAACTGTACCTTAAAGTAAAGTGTGGCCCTCTTCACAATAGCCAACTATGGAGCCAACGAGAAATTCATAGTAATTTCTAATCGAAACACATTCTCTGACACGTGCATGAAGCCATTCATTTAAAACTAGACATGACGGGAAACAATGCCTGTCTGTTCACAAAAAGCAGGGCAGGGATGTTTCCCCATCGAAAAAAAAAAAAACCTCAGTCAACAAATCTCTCACCATTCACATGAACAATACACACAGCCACTAAACTATTATTAAGAGGAGAACAAAGCTTTTGCTGGAAGAAAGAAATGGGACAAACTCTCAAGGGCGGAGATTCATTCATTGAGCAACAAGTGTTATCTCTCTCTCTCTCTCTCTCTCTCTCTCTTAATAGAGCTTATGAACGCAAGAATAAGACATGATTTGACTTTAATTACAAAAAAAAAGAGCACTGCATGCATTTCATTCTATTTTGTAAAAGTTTGTATTAAGTAAATGTGCTTTAAAGGAGCAGTATGTAAGTTTGACACCCAGTCAGGGCCGGATTAACCAATGGGCATTATGGGCGCAGGCCCAGGGGCCCGTGCGCACTTGGGGCCCCTGCGAGGGGGGTAAAATGCAGATTTTAGAGTGACTATATAGGCGAAGAGCAAATAGCGCACCTCGTTGGAGTAAACTAGTTGAGTGATTCACTCACGTCACCATTTGATTGACTCAGACAACATAAGTGGTGAGTGCAGCAGGCATAAGCGTGAGTGGCGCAGCTTGTAAAGCGCATGGCAACATGTTTTGACGTGATCGATCATGAAGCCGGTTTGAATCCAGCATCTGATGAACACGTTCTTCTTTTTTTCCCCACCACATATCAGATTTTGCCTACTCTTCATCACGAGGAAGACAAGCAGGAATTATCAATAAGTGTGTGTATTATGGAGGACTCCGATTCTCAGAACTGGATTGGAGAGGTGTTATATCATATTATAAGTTTGTAGAAGTTATACTATAAATATACCATTAAATATAAATTTTTAGTATTGCTTCAGTGAACTTTGTTAAAATCCATTCATTTTCACTAGTTGTATTAGTATTTTTTTTTTTCAAAGTATGCTTGTAATGCTTTAAAAATAAGTTAAATCTTTGTGGATTAGAAATATATGTACTTTACTTCATTTATTTTAAAAAAGTGGACAAAATTTATTTTATTTAAAAAACATTATATTAATCTTATTTTTTAATTCAACTATAGGGGTGCGGCCAGGTAGGGGGACTACAAGACATTGTGCACAGGGGCCTCTGAATTCTTAATCCGGGCCTGCACCCAGTGGTTGAACTAGGTATTGCACTCCTGGATCAAAACAAACACAAGCGCGGGTTGCCAGATTGAGGACAGGAGCGAGTGATTTACATTGTGTTCTAAATAAAAGCAACGGCAACCGATAGAGGGAATATTCTCCATATTAAAAGGAGTTTTTGTCCTAACCAACACCTCTAATTGATATATTAGAAACAGCTTCTATTTCTCACAGGTGAACAACAGAAAACATTGATCATCTCAGGTACAGCTCATGTGCTTTATTCAGTGTTAAATGCTAATGATGTGAGTTTGAATGGGATTTTACATGACATTTGTTGCCATATACTGAAAGCAGCAGCAGTTCACCTCAGATCTTGATAATAAAATAAACAGTCTGAAATTGAACTTTAGAACTAAACACATCAGTGATTCAGCATGTACATTTAATATTGTTAAAGAGGGTTAATATGTATTAATTAGATTATAAACCTTACCATTTTATGAGTGAGTGCACTATTCTGTGCTTCTGAATGGCTGTATTTACATTTCTGTCGTGTTTCGTCTGGTGCAAACAGCCAAACTGCTCATCACTGTGTATCTCGTCACATAGCATATTGTTAGGACATGCGGTTACAATGTAACCTGCTTAGTTAATGTTTACGTTCGTAATATTTATATCATTTGCTAATTAATAACCTCATGTGGAACTAAATCTGCATCTCATTTCAGAGTTTGCGACTGTTTTCAATTTAATTCAATTTATCTTTATTTGTATAGCGCTTATACAATGTAGATTGTGTCAAAGCAGCTTCACATGGAAGATTATAGTGAATTGAAACAGTGTCAGTACTGTCCTGTCCACCGGAGGTCACATTTCGGTCACGGACGCATGCTTTAAGAGCCTTCCTGAATGAATGAATGAAATAAGCTGTTTCCACTAAGGCAACCCGGAATGCTGAAATATAATTGGCTAAACCGGCATTGGGCGGGTTAAAATGACAATAACAAAGACAGTCGTTCCAGCATGGAAAACACATTTTCAAAGCAGAATATCTGACTTCAGCATTGTGATAAACAAGTATGTTCATTGAGCATGTTTCTTAAATATCTGCAAACATATTATGGTGTTTTTATGCTTTAGAAGAGTCAAAAACTTACATACAGCACCTTTAAATCTCTCTCTCTCTCATTGAAATGATATATATTAGTAGAAGACTAATGCTGTGTTCACACCAGACGCGGAACGCGCGGCTAAATCGCGCTATTCGTGCGTAAATAGACGCGTGAACATTTGAGTTTACTCGCTTCATTCGCGCGTCAGACTCCGCTTCATTCGCGCGTCAAATTCACTTCAGAACAGATGCGGATTCGCGTCATGGGCCGGGCTTCTGTCTGCCCGAAGACTGTAGCTTCATTGCTAAATGCTAACATGGATTTTATTGATAAAATACCTGTATTTATGTGCTTTATGAAGGCTGTAAAACAGCGTCGATACGTTTGAAGCAGTGTCTGAGTCAGTTTGATGAACTGTTGTTGGTGTCGGATTTCCCCCGGACACCAACAACAGGTGCTACGTCACAATCATGCCCCCACAAGAGCAAGCTCCTGATTGGTTAACGCGGCGCGAATGTCCGCAGAAGTTCAGATTTTCCAACTCGAGCGATTCGCGCGTTAAGCGCGTCAAACGCGGAAAACGCGCCATTCGCGTGTATCGCGCCGCGTCATTCGCGCCGCAGGATGCCTATTCGCGCGTTTGCATTGACTTAACATGTAAATCACTCGCGCTTGACGCTTCTTCCGCGTCTGGTGTGAACGCAGCATAAAGATTTTGTATGAAAACAATTATCAAGCTGAACAGATTTTTAAAGTGCTTATGAAAGCATGCGTTTACATTTTACGCATCGGTAAAGGAGGTAGGCAAGCTTAAAGGCATTTGGAGTAAAAAAAAATGTGTTGTGTTGAAAATGATGTATTGTTTTTTGCTGAGAGCACTGCACGATTTGAAAAATGTGTGGTTTTTAAAAGTTTGTAGCAAGTAAATATGCTTTAAATCTCTCTCACTCTTTCTCTATATATTAGTAGAAGACAGAGGATTTTGTATGAAAACAATTATCAAGATTTTTAAAGCGCTTATGAAAGCAAGACTAAGACATGATTTGACTTTTTACTTATGGGTGGAGGAGGAAGGCAAGTTTAAAGGCATTTGGAGTATAACAAGTTGCATTGAAAATTATGCATTGCTTTTTTGCTGCATTGTTTTTTCAAGGATTTGGGTTTGTTTTGTCTCAATGAAAAATGTGTGTTTTTTAAAAGTTTGTATTAAATAATTGTGCTTACAATTTCTCTCTCTCAAATTCAAAAATTGCTTTATCGGCATGACAAATGTACTGCCAAAGCATTTATAAGTTTACATTATAAAGAACATATTTAGTATATATAAAAACAGTAAATAATATAATAATAATAATAATAATAATAATAATAATAACAATAATAATAATAATAATAATAATAATAATAATAATAATAATAATAATAACACTAACATAATAATAATACTAATATAATAATAATAATAATAACAATGTAATAATACTATAATAATAATAATAATAATAATAATAATAATAATAATAATAATAATAATAATAATATAATAATAATAATAACAATAACATAATAATAATAATAATAATAATAACATAATAATAATAATAATAATAATAATATAATACTAACATAATAATAATATTATAATATAATAATAATAACAACAACAACAACAATAATATAATAATACTATAATAATAATAATAATAACACTAACATAATAATAATACTAATATAATAATAATAATAACAACAATAACATAATAATACTAATATAATAATAATAATAATAATAATAATAATAATAATAATAATAATAATAATAATGTAATAATACTATAAAAAATAATAATAATATAATATAATAATAATAATAATAATAATAATATTAATAATAATATTATAATAAGTATAAAATTATTCATAATATAATAATAATAATATAATAATAATAATATAACAATACTAATATAATAATAATAATAATAATATAATTATAATAATTATAATATTAATACTAATAATATATTAATACTAATAATATAATAATACTAATAATATAATAATACTAATAATATAATAATAATAATATAATAATAATAATAATAATAATAAATCAGAATAAACTGTACTCTCTCTCTCTCTCTCTCTCTCTCTCTGTCTCTCAGTCAGCGTCTCATGCAACATGATCGCAGTGAAATAACAGCTTCATCATAATGTCTGAATGTGTGAGCGGGTGCAGGTTTCAGGTTGCCGTTGTACAGTGAGTCAGGCTGATGATTCAGCTCAACACCGGGGGCTTTACAAAGACCCTTATTCCCCAGTCGTGACCTATGGAATTACAAACACCTATGATTCAAGAGCCACACATTCCCACAGGTTCGCAGGAGACATTAACGTCATGTCTAAGAATTTCCAAAACTCTGCTGTCAGTGTGAAACTCTCGACTACAGTGTCAGCTGTTGTGGTCATGATGTTTCCATTAAAAACTGCAATAGTGTATAAAAGATTTGCGAATAAAGCAGCGTTTCCAGTCAATGAGAAACTAAAGACAACAAAATCAGCACTTTCTAATAAACTGGCAGGAAATATCAAAGAGAAAATGTAGTTTAGTTGGTTGGGATTTGACACTGTGATGTAGTTTCTTCTCTAATAAATGAGTTGCGCCTCAGAAGACAAAAACGAAAAGCAGTGAACACGGTGAATGTGGTGGCTTTTGGAGGCATGAGACGGATTTTTGGAGCATGCTCAAGACAGCTCTGGAGGGAATAATAATAGAGGAATAATAATACTGAAGCACTGTGATGACGAACTGACAGCTGAGGCCTTTTACAATCAGCACAACAACATTTCAGATCTGCAACAATATGGTAGAAACGCTGCATTAATGCGTCCCATCACACACACTTTTATCATCACATCATATTATAACTTATTCAAACAAGTTGAAGTAACATAAAAAGAATCCTGACTTACTGTCAGATGTGTTTTTACAGTGCAACAACTTAAAAAACGAATCTGAGCCTGTCTTTGTGTGTGAGGATCTGGGCAATTTCCCCCAGTTTAATGGCCGTATCAATGAGAACAAAGCTGATTTTCCAGCAGCAGCTGATGAAGCGCTGATCATCCATCCACACGCTCAACAGAACAAAAAAAAGAAAGAGAGAAAGGGGGGAGTCCTGAAAACAAGAGAGGCTGAATGATGGACTGAAGAGCAGCAGCTGATGCTTCAACAGCACATCAATGCAGGATTCATAGCCAAATATAGGTTAAGCTTCTTTCAGCAATGTTTCAGCCCACTTTAAGTCCCGACAATGGCTTTATGTAAGACTGTAATTATTGTAAAATGCACACAATGTTTTGTTCAGCGGTTTTCTATCACTGTTGTCATAACAGTTCGATATCGTCATAATGTTTGCTTAGAAATCTGAGAAATCAACTTGTTTTTTTTCCTTCACTGCAAAACAATATTATCTTACTCTTATCTTTACTATATTTTTTGTTTTGTTTCTACTCCAAAAAATTAATTAAACTTTTTATTATCGAGAAGCATTTCCTATTTCTATCTAATATTGTTTTGTTTTCGGAAATAAAAAGTAAAAATGAAATGAGTTTTTCTTTAAAACAAGCAAAGCAGTCTGCCAACAAGGTGAGCAAAATAACCTTATGTCAATAAAAGTATATTATTATATTTTTTTTACATGTGGGTGTCTACATGTCGCCCCTAGTAAGATGTCGGTGTTCATGCTGCCCTTTTGCGGATGAAAGTACAGAGCGAGGGAAGAGGGAAGCAAACAAGATGCCGCCCTGGGCGATCGGCCACATTGCCCATGTGTAAATCCACCACTGATGTATACAGGGCTACGTTTTTAGAAAGAGAAATTATTTTGCTTACCCCATTGGCAGATTATTGCTTGCTTTAAGGAGAAACTCAATTAATTTTGATGTATTATTTCTGAAAACATCTTGTCTATAGAAAATGCTTCTTGATTTAATAATCTTTCGATATTTAGACTATAAACAAGACGAAACCTCAAAGTAGGAAAAGCCTTTTCATTTTGCACTGTTTGTTTTTCCTTTTTCTTTTTTAGTAAGATCCATGTTTCATCATTTCTTATTTAAGCATCCTCTGAACAATCCAGAAATTCCCACAGCAGCATGCTTTTCCAAATGATGCATGACTTAAAACCAAGCGGCAACCTCCCGCTCTCCCTCGGGAAGCCAATACGGAAGTAACTAAAACTGCAATTCATCGACTCGCCTGGGGGGCTGGCTCCATGAAGTCCAAGTGCTTTCTTTCTGCATTGGTAAATTGGCCATTTTTACAGCTGATAAAAACATGTTTACAGCCTGGTACAAACGATGGCTTTGATGCATATAGCTATGATTACCCTTCATGACAACTCTGAGGGGGGTGAATTTTTTTATAACTCATCCGTTTCGTTTTTATTAGGTTATATTAAGTTTGCATAATTAAGGGCGTGGCCACTTGAGTGACAGCTAGCCCTCGCTGCTCGCTGTCTCGTCACCTCAGCTGATTCTGGCTAATTAGCCGCTGAGCTCGGCAAATAAATCGTGTATTTGTTTTGTTTAATGTTTCTTTACACCTTCATTTGCCTTTTGGAATTATTTCCTGCAATTATCAGATGATATGGCATGCTGTGTGGACTTAATTGTGCTTACAAACCGTTCAAGTTGCCTTCATTTCACAGGTGAGTGAAATGATATACTTCTATACCATCTCTATAAATGTATTTGTTTTATTTAAGATCATTTATCATTTAAATGTTCTTTAGACCAGTAATGCACTCCAGAATCTGACAGATTGATTAGCTGTATGCTATAAAACAGTCATCTGAAGCGTTGTCATACAGTGTTAGTGCTGGATTTTATAAACAGCCTTGCATTTACTAACACAGACTATATCTGAAGTGTTTGATAGTAATTCGCGTTTTCCTCCTGTCGAAAAACGTCATAAGAACAATGTTTAGTGGCTCAATGTGTTACAACAGTGTTTTTAAAAGTCTAAACACTTTATTGATATAGTGTACAACCAAGCACATGTGGTCAGAACACAAACGAGTCACAGGTAATGAAGTATTAAGCGTTCTCCCAAAGTAATAAGTCTGTTTTAATCCAGGTCTAAGCAAAAGGCTGAGAATCAAGCATGCGTCTGTAGCTCTGCTCACTCTCCGCCTCTTTGCCCTTATTTGGTATGCCGCGTTCGGTGCGATGACGCGCTAACAAAATGGCGACGGTTGGCCGCGCCTACTTGTGGCTTCTTTTGGAGTGTTCAGAAACCTATGGGTGACGTCACGGATACTACGTCCATATCTTTTACAGTCTATGCTTAAAACATGAAGTCAAAGAACATACAGCAATCCAGAGTGACACACCAACACAAAAATGGCATGTTTAAGAGGTGAGGTCAGCTTCTCTAAAAACATGCACGGTTCATTACAAGCGAAGCTCTATCGATTTTATCTGGAGCAGTTGTGTTTTACTAAAGCCAGAGCATTCCTGAATGAAACAGGTCATTTAAAGGGACAGTTCACCCAAATAAATGAATATTCTGGCATCATTTACTTGAGTTTCTTTCCTCTGTTGAACACAAAAGAAGATATTTTGAAGAATGCTGGAAACCTGTAGGCGACTCAGTGGCGCAGTAGGTATTGCTGTCGCCTCACAGCAAGAAGGTTGCTGGTTCAAGCCTCGGCCGGGTCAGTCCTGTGTGGAGTTTGCATGTTCTTTCCGTGTTCACGTGGGTTTCCTCTGGGTGCTCCGGTTTCCCCCCCAGTCCAAACACATGCGGTGCAGGTGAATTGGGTAGGCTAAATTGTCTGTAGTGTATGAGTGTGAATGAGTGTGTGTGGATGTTTCCCAGTACAGGGTTGCGGCTGGAAGGCCATCCGCTGTGTAAAACATGTGCTGGATAAGTTGGCGGTTCATTCCGCTGTGGCGACCCTGGATTAATAAAGGGACTAAGCCGAAAAGAAAATGAATGAATGAATGGAAACCTGTAATCATTGACTTCTGTACAATTTTATTTCCTACTATTGAAGTCAATGGTTACCGGTTTTCAGCTTTACAAACCTGAGTTTCTTTTTTCATTTGAACACAAAAGAAGACATTTTGAAGAATGCTGGAAACCTGTAACCATTGACTTCCATAGGAAAACCAAATACTATGGAGTTCAATGGTTACAGATTTTCAACTTTCTTCAAACTATCTTTTTTGTGTTTAACGGAAGAAAGAAACTCATAAAGGTTTGAAACAACTTGAGGGAGAGTACATTTTCATTTTGGGGTCACTTTAAAGCAAGCGCATGCTACAAACCTGAGACTCTTTCTTTTGTTGAACACTAAAGACGATATTCTGAACAATGTTGGAAACCTGTAACCATTGACTTCCACAGAAAAACCAAATACTATGGAAGTCAATGGTTACAGGTTTACAACATTCTTCAAATTATCTTCTTTTGTGTTTACCAGAGGAAAGAAGCTCTCAAGCAAGTAAAGAGTGAGCAAATGATGACAGAAATGTTCTTTTGGAGTGAACCATCCCTTAAAGAAAGCACACGCTATGACAAAATCCTTGACAGAATCCTGCAGAATCCTTGATTTAATACTTCTGAATCATTATTCTAACTAGAGCAGGACTGAACGGAAAGGGAAAAAACTGAATTAGCAAACAGCTAATAGTAAGAAGAATGTCTATTGTTGTCAGTGAATGGAGAGTCCTGAACTATAGCACTGGCCAGCAGGGCAAAGAGCAGAAGTCAGACCCCAATACTTTTAATAGGGCTGCTATGCTACACGGCCCCCCACTGGGCCCCCAGCTGGCTCCCCGAAACCCCAACAATACACCATATCAGCTGACGGAGGCTTTTGTTAGCACCAGATGCTCTTCAACAAACTGGAGAAAGCTCCAACACGTGGCTAACAGACCAAAACCAAATACCATGGAAGTCAATGGTTACAGGTTTCCAACATATTTTTAAATATCTTCTTTTGTGTTCAACAGAGGAAAGCAGCTCATAAAGGTCTGAAACAAGTAAAGAGTGAGTAAATGATGGCAGAAATGTAATTTTGGGATGAACCGTCCCTTAAAGCAAGCACACGCTACAACAAAAAGGCTGCTGAATCCTTCTTATAGTACTTCTGAATCTAAAATGAATCTGAATCTTCTAAAATTGTGGCTGTATATTCTAACTACAGTGTACAAACAATGACCCATATCAGCTGATGTGCTTTTGTTAGCACCAGACGCTCTTGATCATACTAGAGAAAGCTCCAACACATGGCTAACAGACCAAAACCAAATACCATGGAAGTCAATGGTTACAGGTTTTCAACATTTTTCAAAATATCTTCTTTTGTGTTCAACAGAGGAAAGCAGCTCAAGTAAACAAGTAAAGAACGAGTAAATGATGGCAGAAATGTCTTTGTTTTTCTTAAAGCAAGCACACGCTTCGACAAAAGGACTGGAGAAATCTTGCTATGGTACTTCTGAATCATTCTAAAACTAGCTACACACACCGGCCACTTTATTAGGTACACCTGTCCAACTGCTTTATAACGCACATTTCTAATCAGCCAATCAGATGGCAGAAACTCAATGCATTTAGGCATGTAGACATGGTCGAGACGATCTGCTGCAGTTCAAAGCGAGCATCAGAATGGGGAAGAAAGGGGATTTAAGTGACTTTGAACGTGGCATGGTTGTTGGTGCCAGACGGGCTGCTCTGAGTATTTCAGAAACTGCTGATCTACTGAGATTTTCACGCACAACCATCTCTAGGGTTTACAGAGAATGGTCTGAAAAAGAGGAAATATCCAGTGAGCGGCAGTTCTGTGGGCGCAAATGCCTTGTTGATGCCAGAGGTCAGAGGAGAATGGCCAGACTGGTGTCAGCTGATAGAAAGGCAACAGTAACTCGAATAAGCACAACCGAGGTCTGCAGAAGAGCATCTCTGAACACACAACACGTCCAACACTGCTGAATAAATTACACACATGTTCAAATCAAAGGGATAGTTCGCACAAAAATGAAAATGTACGTACTATTTATACACCTTCAAATAGTTCCAAAGAGTTTCTTTCTTCTGTTGAACTCAAAATAAGATATTTTGAAGAATGCTGAACACCTGTAACTATTGACATCCATATTGGGAGAAACAAATGCTATAGAAGTCAATGGATTTTCCAGCATATCTTCTTTAGTGTTCAACAGAAGAAAGAAACTCAAACCAGTATGGATGAAGCAAAGTATGAGTAATGATGACAGCATTTCGATTTTTGGGTGAACTATCCTTTTAAGGCATAATGCGTAATGTATACAGACCTTCTCATTCTTGAATGCAAAGCTCATGTTTACTTCACAAACCAATCTAACCGTCTATCCCCGCGGCCACTAGGGGGCACCCACAACCTGCTAGTGGTGTGAGCCATTTCCTTGCTAAAATCGTTTTTATTTGCATTTTACAAATTATCTACACTGGCAGTGCTTCAGTACTTACAGTTGCAATCAGAATTATTAAACCCCCTGATTTATTAGCCCCCCTGTTTATTTTTTTCCCCAATTTCTGTTTAACGGAGATCAAATTTTTTCAGCACATTTCTAATCATAATAGTTTTAATAACTCATCTCTAATAACTGATTTATTTTATCTTTGTCATGATGACAGTAAATAATATTAGACTAGATATTCTTCAAGACACTTCTATACAGCTTAAAGTGACATTTAAAGGCTTAACTAGGTTAATTAGGGTAAAGTTAGAGTAATTAGGCAAGTTATTGTATAATGATGGTTTGTTCTGTAGACTATCGGAAAAAGAATTTAGCTTAAAGGGGCTAAAAATTTTAACCTTATAATGATTTAAAAAAAATTAAAAACCTTTGCTTCATTGCCTGCCCTATTATATAGCTGATTTATTTTGTAAATTGGACCGCAAAAATGAAACGAAACTAACGTTATTCTTCAGGCGTAGAAAAACTGAGGGCAAAAATTATGATGAGAAGAGACAAGAAAATAATTTTTGGCATCGCTTTTAAGTGCTAAAGATGATGTTAAAGTCGTCTATTTATATGAAATATTTTATTTTTTTCCTGGTTTTACAAGTCTAAAACGCATTTTACTAAAATGCAATACCGAAGTGTCTTTTTACTGACATATTTTGCACACTGGTAATATTTTTCCTGAGACATGTTTATAAAAGTTATGTCCTAATTGAATTAATCATAGTTTAATACAAGCTTCAAACCCTGCATCTCAAATGTAATGAACAGGGAAGAAGACTGAATAAGGCAATAATAAAGTTTGGGTTTTTACATTAACCCAGTATTTGTTGCCTCCTTTTTTATTATGCTTTTTACATTAATATGTTTCATATTTACATTATTTGCTTATTGATTTTATTATTTATGGATCAATCTTTGCATTAATATTAATTGTTTTGTTGTTGTTGTTTGTACTTTTTTAGTTTTTAATTAGTTTAGAATGTATATTTTATTACCACGTAATGCATTTAATTCATTATTGTTCAGTGTCGCTTTACTGCAGGGTTTTTGCTTTTGAAAAACTCAACCTAGAATCTTTTATAGAATCTTCAATTTGTTTGCCAAATTAATAGAGTATGTTTTAAACACTCCAGAAGGACACAAAGTAGGAATCACTGCTCCCTTTATTAAAGATAGTTTAATTCTTTATTTTTGAAGCTGCTATCATTCGGACAGTTATTAAGTAGAAGAAATCAGGCTTTACTTTTCTGTTTCATTGATTGTATTTAATAAGCAATAAAATCATTGTTGACTGGTTTGCATTGGCAATACTCCTCTAAATAGAGCAAGGTAGGGCCCCAAAATTATTCTGCTTAGGCTCCCCAAATGTACAGGGCCGGCCCTGCCCGTTACACTAACAATCTCTCATTCATTTACCAATAAACATGAGATGAGGTTCTTCCTCAAAGTAAAACATCAATGCAACTTCTATGGATCTGTCAAAAGAGACTCATATGAAGGAGAAACATAACAAATCTTACCTTGAAGGACTCAAGTTGCTGATTAATGACTTCTGTTTCCAATCCGACAGACTCCTGAGACTCCTCTTGCTTTTCAGCAGTGCTCAGTTTGCTGGTAAACTCCTGCGTCTTGCTGTAAAAGTCCTCCAGATGATTGAGCGTCTCCTCGAGCTGCTCTTTTCTCCCGGTGGCTCTGTCCATCAGCTTTCCACACTGTTTTCCAAGAGTTTCCAAGTCTCTCTTCAGACCCAGCAGATCCGGCGAAGCCTCCGACTCCAGCATCTTCCTGCAATGATCTCTCCCGTTGGCTGTATTGCTCATTAGATCCTGAAGTTTGGCTATGAATGCTTCGATGGCACTTTTCTGATCTCTCAAGATCTCAAGATCCCGTCCTACAGGAGCCATAACATCTAACTCATCATCCAAATCTGCAAAGTTTGCAAACATCTCCCGAATGCTGTTCTGGAATTGTCCAATTCCCTGAAGCTTGCTCTCCAAATTGGAGCAGGCATCTTCCACCTTTCTGCTAATCGACAAGTGGTCTTTTTCCAGGCTGTCGGCTTGCAGAAGAAGATCCGTCACACCTTCAGCGTCAGATGCATCAACAACAAGTCCTTGTGCAATACTTTTGAGATGCTCAATCTGCTTGTGGACGCTCTCCAAGCCGTTCTGCTGAGCCTTCATATTGCTCAAGTTTTTATTGCTGAAAGCCTGGACACCCAATGAAGAGTGACCATCCAGAACTTTCCTTGCGCTCTCCAATTGCCCTTTAGCTTCCTTCTGGAGGTCACTGAACTCTTTGAGTTTCTGCGAGATGCTTTCTAATAATTCTCGTTTGAGCGTCAGATCCTCCGTCAGCTTATCCGCTCTTCTACCAATTGATAGCTTGTCCTCCTTAATTGTATCTCCATCTGTTGTGATGACCTCCAGGAGGCCGTCTGCAGCACTGTTCAGCATTTCTATGTGTCCTCTATGCTTATCAATGTCTTTCTGGATGGCCTTTAATTGTGAGAGCGATCCTTCAATCTCAGCCGAGCTTACACTGAGTTTTACATTCTTCTCCGTGTCTTCACACTCTTGCAACCATGAGCTCAGCTTCTCAGAGTTCTCCTTGTATTTCAATGCCCTCTGCATTGCCGTCTGAAGCTTTTCTGCTTGTTCTGCATTGCTTTTCTTCACATCTTCCCAGTTAGACTTTAAAGCAGAGAGCTGTCCTTGAAGAGCCACCTTTTCTGCACCTTCAGTGCTCTGGAGGAGAGCTTCTCCCTCTTTCATGATGGTTTTGTAAGGTTCTTCATGGTCATTAATGGTTTTCTGAACAGCGCTGTTGTCTTTGAGACTCTGTTTGAGCTTCTGCACGTCAGCAGAGATGGGTTGTGGATTACACTGGTCTTGTAGAGTTTGATTCAGCCAGGATTGGAAGTCTTTCGATGTCTGGTGGAACTGCTGAGAGCTGGCGAAAGCCGAGTTGAGCTGCTCGATCCGCTTAGCTGGAGAACACAAGGTGAAATATACCATTGTTACATAAGAAATCTCTGTCAGACTTCATTTTAAGGTACAATTCTTGGTATTAACAAACCTTTAACTGTTACTTTTGCCTCGATAAACATCTAATTTGCTGCTTATTAATAGTTATTAAGGTAATAGTTGGGTTTAGACGGCTTGCCTGGAGAACACAAGGTAAAATATAACATTGTTGCATAAGAAATCTGTCAGACTTCATTTTAAGGTACAATTCTAGCTATCAACAAACCGATAACTATGACTTTTGCCTTGATAAACATCTAATTTGCTGCTTATTAATAGTTAATAAGGTAACAGTTAGGTTTAGGCCGCTTGTCTGGTGAACACAAGGTAAAATATAATATTGTTACATAAGAAATCTCGGTCAAACTTCATTTTAAGGTACAATTCTAGCTATAACAAACCAAAAACTATGACTTTTGCCTTAATAAACTAATATTGTGTTGCTTATTAATAGTTATTAAGGTAATAGTTGGGTTTAGACCGCTTGGCTGGTGAATACAAGGTAAAATATAACGCTGTTACATGAGAAATCTCTGTCAGACTTCATTTTAAGGTACAATTCTAGCTATCAACAAATCGATAACTATGACTTTTGCCTCGATAAACCTCTAATTTGCTGCTTATTAATAGTTATTAAGGTAATAGTTAGGTTTAGGCCGCTTGCCTGGTGAACACAAGGTAAAATATAACATTGTTACATGAGAAATCTTGGTCAGACTTCATTTTAAGGTACAATTCTAGCTATTAACAACCCAAAAACTATGACTTTTGCTTCAATAAACATCTAATTAGCTAATATTATTAGGTAATATTTGGGTTTAGGCTGCTTGTCTGGTGAACACAAGGTAAAATATAGCATTATTACATGAGAAATCTTGGTCAGTCTTCATTTTAGAGTACGATTCTTGGTATTAACAAACCAATAACTATGACTTTTGCCTCAATAAACTGATAATTAGCTATTATTATTAGTTATTAAGGTAATAGTTGGGTTTAGGCCACTTGTCTGGTAAACACAAGGTAAAATATAACATTGTTACATAAGAAGTCTTTATCAGACTTCAGTTTAAGGTACAATTCTTGGTATTAACAAACCTTTAACTGTTACTTTTGCCTCAATAAACATCTAATTTGCTGCTTATTAATAGTTATTAAGGTAACAGTTGGGTTTAGGCCGCTTGTCTGGTGAACACAAGGTAAAATATAATATTGTTACATAAGAAATCTTGGTCAGACTTCATTTTAAGGTACATTTCTAGCTATCAACAAACCAAAAACTATGACTTTTGCCTTAATAAACTAATATTGCGCTGCTTATTAATAGTTATTAAGGTAATAGTTGGGTTTAGACCGCTTGCCTGGTGAACACAAGGTAAAATATGATATTGTAACATGAGAAATCTTGATCAGACTTCACTCTAAGATGCAATTTTTGGTATTAACAAATCAATAACTATGACTTTTGCCTCAATACACATCTAGTTTGCTGCTTATTAATAGTTATTAAGATAGTAGTTGGGTTGAGGCCGCTTGCCTGGTGAAAAGAAAGTAAAATATAACATTGTTATACAAGAAATCTTGGTCAGACTTCATTTTAAGGTACAATTCTAGCTATTAACAACCCAAAAACTATGACTTTTGCCTCGATAAACATCTAATTTGCTGCTTATTAATAGTTATTAAGGTAACAGTTGGGTTTAGGCCGCTTGCCTGGTGAACACAAGGTAAAATAAGATATTGTAACATGAGAAATCTTGATCAGACTTCATTCTAAGATGCAATTTTTGGTATTAACAAATCAATAACTATGACTTTTGCCTCAATACACATCTAGTTTGCTGCTTATTAATAGTTATTAAGGTAACAGTTGGGTTTAGGCCGCTTGCCTGGTGAACACTAGGTAAAATATAATATTGTTACATAAGAAATCTTGGTCAGACTTCATTTTAAGGTACAATTCTAGCTATCAACAAACCAAAAACTATGACTTTTGCCTTAATAAACTAATATTGTGCTGCTTATTAATAGTTATTAAGGTAATAGTTGGGTTTAGGCCGCTTGCCTGGTGAAAAGAAAGTAAAATATAACATTGTTATATAAGAAATCTTGGTCAGACTTCATTTTAAGGTACAATTCTAGCTATTAACAACCCAAAAACTATGACTTTTGCTTCAATAAACATCTAATTAGCTTATTATTAATAGTTATTAAGGTAATATTTGGGTTTAGGCTGCTTGTCTGGTGAACACAAGGTAAAATATAGCATTATTACATGAGAAATCTTGGTCAGTCTTCATTTTAGAGTACGATTCTTGGTATTAACAAACCAATAACTATGACTTTTGCCTCAATAAACTGATAATTAGCTATTATTATTAGTTATTAAGGTAATAGTTGGATTTAGGCCACTTGTCTAGTAAACACAAGGTAAATTTATAACATTGTTACATAATACATTTTTGTCAGACTTCAGTTTAAGGTACAATTCTTGGTATTAACAAACCAATAACTATGACTTTTGCCTCAATAAACTGCTTATAAGCTGACGTTGGTGTACAACATCAATCTGACATCATGCTGACGTCCTGTGCCTACATCCAATCAGCTTGCAGTAGAAATAACAAGCCACGCCCACTGTTTTCTCATTTAATTTTCTGTTTCTCTAGGAACTGCGTCACAATATGAAAACCAGAAGCGGTCGCAGCTTCTGGACTTTAAAGACAGAAGAAGAGTAGCTGAAGTAAACTCCAATACCTGCTTTCTCCTCGAGTTGTCTGAATGGTTTAGTGACACTCTCCAGCTGTTTTGTAAGGTCTGCTCTGAGATATTCTTCAGTAATCATTGCAGAAAGTTCTGCACAGATGCACTCAGCCTCCTTCAGCCTCTTCTTCTCCTCTCGCAGCTGAGAAAGCATCTCATTGGTGGCCTGGATCTGCTTCTTGACTTCATCGGGTCTGCTGCTGAGGGTCTGCTGGTTATTCAGCTCAGTCTCCAAGCAAGTGGCACTTTTACTAAGGCTCTGCAGGAGCTGCTGGAATTGAGTGGTCTTCCCGACAGCTTGTTCAATGAGAGCGTGTCTTTCAGAAAGCTGACCCGTCAAAGCCTGCCACTTCTGGGAAAGAGACGCCAGCTGATCCTGGACCTGCTGCACTGCTGGATCCTGCTTCTCTGATGCATTGCTGGTGATTGATGCGGCGGCTTCGGTTAATTTCTCATACTGAGGCTTGCGGCTGTCAAACTCCTGCAGGAGGATCTGATCAAGGAAACAACACGTGACATTAGAAATGCTGGGGAAAATGTCATTAATTCATTGTATGCAAAATAAAAGTTTGTTCTGACGTAATTTAAGGGTGTGTGCTGGGTATATTTATTATATATACATAAATACACACATGCATGCATGTTCTCTACCCCAACTCTCCACACACCAACCACTAATATTATTAATTCTGAGTGGGCTTGACAAACCACCTGTACAAAACACACTCTTTCATCTCACTTTAAACGACACTTGCACTTTCAGTCTACCTGTACTTGCTGCTTTTGTGTGTTCAGCATGTTGGGATCCACAGATAAGGGTCCCAGGACGCCCATCATCAGCTCCTTCTCCTGCAGCCACTGCGAGAGCTGCGGTCGGGCCGTCTGGAAGAGCTCCAGCATGCGGGACGACTCCTCCAGGTGCTGCTTCCGGATCTCCATTGACCCCTTGACCTCCTCCCATCCTGCATCTGTGTGTGCAGAACAGCACACATCCCTCCGTCACTCCCAGCGCAATACTGGTCAACATCATTAGAGTTTGGCAATATATATATAGTAATCCGTTATATTAATGCAATAACTATAATATTAATTATAGAATGCAATATTAATGCACTATATTATAGGGTTACATTGTTAAATCAGTGTTTACTTCAATACTGTTTTTGAATTTGTTTTGCATTTCAGTGTAGTTTTAGTTCATTTTATTAGTTTAGTTTAGTTTAGGAGGCCAGATTTCAGTTCACAGTTGTGTAAGAGATAAGTGTGTGTTTTTTGCACCTGGCCGTCCGTCTGTCTATCTACACTGTAGATAAAACTGATTAATGCCTTTGGATGTGATGGATGGATGCATACCTATCTGTGCCAGCATGTGCTTCCACTTTTGTGCGTCGGGTGAGTCTGGATGCTCCTGGATCAGTTGCCGCAGATTCTCCCTCAGCTGCTGGAGCTGATCCTGCTTTTTCTTCATGTTCTCTTCAAAGACCTGCAGACAGACACAATAATCTAATGTAGCCTATTCCTCTGTCTTTTTCTACTTTGGAGAAGAGAGAAGACAACAATGCATCACCGCTTGAATTGACTCCAAAATGTTTTGTGTTTTTTTTTGGGAATGGATTCATTAATATGCATCGGACTCGGTGTGCTTGGTTTGTTTACATGACGAATTTTTGGATATAAATACAGAATAAAATGTCCAACTTCATTGTGCAAAGACCTTAACAGTCACCTAAAGCTAACTTATCAATGCACTTGCAGTGTTTTGACAATACCTCAGTAAAACAACCAATCAACACGCAAACAAAAAGTTCTAATAATAATAATAGTGATCCACATATTAATAGGTTTTCCATACCTTCTGCTGCTCCAGCTGTGATTTGACCGAGTCGTTCCCAGATGGGTGTTTCCTCCAGGATGCTGCCGCCTTCTTGGTGTCCTCCATCCACTGACGCAGAGACTCGGCCTGTTCACAAACACTCTCAACTTTCTTCAGCAAAGCATTGAGTTCAGAAGATCGGCTCTTCAGCAGCTCCCCCAGATGATCATAATCCTTATTAATGCAGGACACGTTCTGCTGGACCGTCATCAGCTCTGCACAACACAACAACAGATACACAGCGGTCACTAAATAAGTCAACACTTACAGCTTAAAATGCGGTTACTAATATCGGTAACACTTCACCTGAAGGGGCGTTCATAAGTCCTTTATAATCATGCACTGTAAAAAATGCTGGATTCCACACGATACACGATTAAGCCTGTTGTATAAACGCAATATCACACTCATAGCAGTGAGATACGGCTGTGTATCATCACTGCTGGGACACTAAGGCAACACGCCTCCCAGCAGTGCCGATATACAGCCACATCGCAATGCTACTCGTGTGATATTGCTCATATATATTGTGACCTTAACTTTTGAAAGTATTACAGTGCTTTGTAAACGTTTATTATGACTATTTGTTGAGCCTCCCTGTACAGTTTGATAGAGCGCTTGGATCCAGAAGCTGCTATGCGTGACGTCACACTTAACAAGTGGATTATATGTTATGATTATATGTTATGTCTTATGAACACCCCCTTCAACTAAAGCCAAAACTAATCTATCATTAGCATGAACTTTCACCTTGGTTTGTCAGAAAGGCATGATTTCCTGGACCAGAACCATTACTGACAACCGATCCTACAAAAAAAACAAAGATATCGCGTCTGTTTGCATTCTCCAGAGACGGACCGAATGAGTGATCATGCGGAACACAGACGTGTGATGAATGTTTCGCTCCAATCTTAAAATACGCCGTGGCAATACCTGAGTTGTGATGTATCTTGGCTTTGGCTGGCGATGTCAAAACACTGATTAGGCTACACAGAGCAGATCCCTTGCTATTTATATCCTGGACCGCGGGAGATTTGGAGGTCCAGGCGTCCAGCAAGCCCTGCAGACAGAAGGAAAAGACCAAGAAATGTCATTTCAAAAACTGTACAATATACAGTTGAAGCCCCCCCCCCCCCTTGCATTGTTTTTTACCGATTTCTGCTTAACGGAGAGATTTCTACACATTTCTAATAGGGATGCTCCGATCGATCGATCGGTATCGGCCGATAATCACATTTTATGACTCGATCGGTACTCGCCAATCTGGCCGATCTCATGAACCGATCACAGGTGTCTGTTTACGAGTTTATATGCAGAGGAACCAGACATGCTAGTTGGAGAGCAAAATATTGGAATGGTCTTGCATGTGTTTAGACCTTTTTACATATATAAGAACTGAGAGTTCTGTGTTTTTGACAATATTGCAAGTTCCCTAAAACCTGGCTGAAATACAATTAAAAACGTAAAAAAAATGTTTTAATTGAATATTTCATAATATACCTTTTTGTAATATACTTACTGCAATAAACAAATATATATTTATAGATGTGGATTTTAACATCTTATGCATCAAATATGTACTTTTTCTTGATTGAGACATGTCGAATTCTTCTTCCATCATTTGCAATGTTTCCAAATTGCTTTGTTAGTTGTTTTTCTTACCATTTTTTTGTATCTGTTTTATCTATTATTTTCTGTAAAGTTGCTTCTGACCATGACATGTCCACACTAAATGGTTATAAGAGACATGTTTGAGGGATTATATGCAACATTCTTTATTTATTCTCTGAGGTGTAAGGCAAGATCTCCACTTAATTATCATACTTAGGGGGGGAAAATGTGCTTTATGTATTATAAAGCTTGAAGCATCAGAATCGGTACTCAGTATTGGCCGATCACCATCACAAAGAATCGGTACTTGGTATCGGCTGCAAAAATCCTGATCGGAGCATCCCTACTTTCTAATCATAATAGTCTTAATAACTCATCTCTAATAACTGATTTATGTTCTCTTTGTCATGATGACAGCACATAATATTAGACTAGATATTCTTCAAGACACTAGTATTCAGCTTAAAGTGACATTTAAAGGCTTAACTAGGTTAATTAGGGTAAAGTTAGGGTAATTAGGCAAGTCATTGTATAACAGTGGTTTATTCTGGAGACAATCCAAAACTAATATTGCTTAAGGGGCTAATAATATTGACCTTAAAATGGCTTTTAAAAATTAAGAACTGCTTTTATTCTAGCTGAAATAAAACAAATAAGACTTTCTCCAGAAGAAAAAAGATTATAGAAAATACTGTGAAAAATTCCTGAATCTGTTCAACATCATCTGGGAAATATTCAAAAAAGAAAACAAAAATTCACAGGAGGGCGAATCATTTTGACTTCAACTATATATTGAGTTTCAGGACTTTTTGCAAACGTCTTACACATTTTTCAGTGAAATTGAGGCATTTTCAAGCACTTTTCAGATGCATTTCCAGCACTTTATAAGTGTGGCCACCTATATATTTACATCCATATACATACTTCACATTATATCATACACTAATTGTTAGAGCATTCTGTGGTACACTGTAAATGCTGGCTTCCACACAATGGATTTGTGTTGGGACAACATGAAGGAATTACGCTCACATATTAGTTTTGACAAATTTAAGTGGATTGAACATAAAACAATTAAGTTGCCCCCAAAAAAGTCATGAATTATTGTTGTTTCAGCTCATTTTAAGTAAGTAGCTTAAACAAGCAGCAAACATCTCTTTTTGAGTGATTAGTAACCTACATTTTAATGGCATGTCTGCCCAAGCCCGGCATTAAAATACTGTCAAAATCATCATTTACTCTCAAATATGACCCATTTAGAAACAAATTATTATGAAAGCAACACATGTAAGCACTTTATCCAAAATCTAAGCACTTGAAAACATTCATTTTCCTTCAGCTTAATGTCTATTTCAGGGGTCGCCACAGGGGAATGAACCACCAACTATTCTGGCATATGTTTTACGCAGCGGATGCCCTTCCAGCCGCAACCAGGTACTGGGAAACCCCCTTATTCAAATACACACTCATACACTACGGCCAATTTAGTTTATTCAATTCCCCTATAGCGCATGTGTTTGACTGTGGGGGAAACCGGAGCACCCAGAGGAAACCCACGCCAACACAGGGAGAACATGCTAACTCCACACAGAAACGTCAACTGACCCAGTCGGGACTCAAACCAGCGACCTTCTTGCTGTGAGGCGACAGTGCTAACCACTGAGCCACCGTGCCGCCTATACTTGAAAACACTAGAATATAATTCACGTATTTTCAAGGATTTACAGCACCCTGACATTTCCATAATTCTCTGTTAGCCTTTGTAAAATGACACACACACATTCTTGAAGGGTGAGCCGTGCACTCCAGTAGGATAAACGACAGTAATGAGGGAAAACTCCCTCAAATAAACACTTTAAAGCAGGAATCTGTGCAAGAGCATGAGCTATTGCTTATCTTCCATATACGGTTCATTCTTAACAGCGATCTGCAGGTTCTTGAGAAAGATTTGTATCACTTATAAGCAGACTGACACTAAATCTGAAGAAATGCTTTAAGCAGGTCACCCTTTATTATTTTTTTGGTATCTATAAAATATTAACTGTTACTTTTGCCTTAATAAACTCCTAATTCGATGCTTATTAAATCTTAATTTGAACTTGGGGTCCCCATATGACCCCAATCAACTTTCCTTAGTTAAAGAAAAATGGTTCCCTTTATCTTAATAGTTAGAATATCTTATAATATCTTTAAAAAAAGTATGTGTCTGGTATTTGAAAATGAATATAAATGCAAAAGATTAAGGTGTGTGTGTGTGTATAATAGTGTTGGGTCGATAGACATTGCCATCATGCAGGTAATAAACAACTAGTTCATAGTGAAAATTAGTACTTAAATTAAAGTGCTACTGTTTTTGTTTTTTATGTCAAAAGATTCTTGTTTTAGTGTTTCATCAAAGTGTTTTTATGCATTTCTTTTCATTGTGTTATTCTGAAGGATTTGTGATGTAAGTGTAAGAGTGAACAGCAGGACTCACGTTGACTGTTTTCAGGTCAGTTCTCAGGCCCTGTTCACTGCAGTTGGGCTGAAGTGCTGGCACTCGCTCTTTTGTCTCCTCCAGCCATTTCATTAACACTCCTGCAGCCGCTCTGAACTCCTGCAGCTGATTCTGACACGACGAGACCTCCGCTGTCCTGCAACACACACACACACACACACACACACACAGACGCAATATTGATTATAATATTGTTTCATTACAGCACATTCTTTAACCAACCCAGTCTCATTATTGATATGTACCCGAATGAGCCTATGTTGTCTTTAACAGTCCTAGCTAATCAAACATTAGCATTCAAACTCCTTTATTAACCCAAATAACTTGAGCTTCTTCCTTCTGTTGAATGCAAAAGAAGCTTAATAGCTTGTAGAATGCTGCAAAAAAAAATGCCACTGACACCCATAGAACCATAGATACCGGTTTTCAACATTCTTCAAAACGTCTTCTTTTGTGTTTAACAGAAAAAAATATATTCGTACAATTTGGGTAAGCTCTTTTTTTTGTTTTGTTTGGTTTATTTCAGCTTTAATGCCGTTAAAAAGCAAAACAATACACAAACCAAGACAAAATACAAATTATTAGGACACACTGGAATATTATGATATTATAATGTTTTTGATTAAGGGATAGTTCATCCAAAAATGAAAATTATGTCATTATTTACTCACCATTTACTCGTCCCAAACCTGTTTGAGTTTCTTCAGATGAACACAAAAGATATTTTGAAAAATGTTGGAAACCTGTACCCATGACTTACCTAGTATTTGTTTTTCCTACAATGGAAGTCAATGGTTACAGGTTTCCAGCATTCCTCAAAATATCTTTTTGTGTTTAACAGAGGAAATAAACTCAAAGTTTTAAAACCACTTGAGAGAGAGTAAATGAGTCAATGTTCATTTTTGGGTGAACTATCCCTTTTAAGTGTAGTATTTATGCTATATGCTCTGTTTTAATGATGCCATACTTCTCTGTAATTGTCTCCTTGAGAGCGTTGAAGTTGTCATAGACGTTCTTCATCTTGTTCTGTAGAAGATCTGCACTTCCTTCAGGACCGAGTTTACTGAGCTCCTCGGAGAGTTTGTGCAGAGTCTCCACGTCCTTCACGTGCTGGGATAACTCCACGCTCGTGTCCTACAAACAAACACTTCATTACAACCTCACGGAGAGACATTTATGGATTATTATACAGACACACAGATATGGGTGACAAGCTATTTCAGTTTCACACAAACAAAAAACCCCCTTAAGTTTATTATGGTAGATACCGAAGCCTGATTTATACTATTTTATTAGACGCGTCAGGATATTCTGAATGTAATTTGAGGGATATTTAATGTATTCTGACCTACAGTATCCTCTGATTGGCTATTTCAGGCTACTGTAGGTCAAACTATACAAACTAGGTATCTCATTTGACTTTACTTTTAGGCTCTATGTCAGGCATGTCCAAAATCGGTCCTGGAGGGCCGGTGTCCTGCTGAGTTTAGCTTTAACTTGCTTCAACACATCTGTCAGGAAGTTTCTAGTATATGTAGTAGGAGCTTGATTAGCTGGTTCAGGTGTGTT
This sequence comes from Danio kyathit, assembly GCA_903798195.1. NCBI lineage: Eukaryota > Metazoa > Chordata > Actinopteri > Cypriniformes > Danionidae > Danio > Danio kyathit. Next base: position 1,784,587 of record LR812531.1, on the reverse strand, counting down.
TGATTAGGGTTGGAGCTAAACTCTTTAGGACACTGGCCCTCCAGGACCGAGTTTGGACACCACTGCTCTATGTAGAAACAAGCACCTCTTTTATGAGAAAACTTATTATGTCTATCGGTGCTCTAGATCTGCAACTTTTAGACTGTTGAACAGGGTTGGATTAACCAATGGGCATTATGGGCACAGGGGCCCGTGCACACTTGGGGCCCCTGCGAGGGGGTAAAATGCCGATTTTGGAGTGTCTATTTAGGCTAAGAGCAAATAGCGCACCTTGTTGGAATAAGCTAGTGTCACAAATCAAGGGAAGCCAATTGCAAGCGATAACAAGATGATTTATTGAACTGGAATCAAACAGAGCTCAACAGCGGGAATGGTGTTCGCTAGCAGGTGAGTGTAGCAAGATCAAAGGAGAATCTCTCATAGGAATCAAACAGCGCTCAACAGCGGTAATAGTACATGAAGTCGTCATAAGACGTGAAGACAAAGTCCAAACGCACAAGCCTTAACAGCAACTCACCACCAGCGAAATCAACGACGAGAGCCAGACAGGACACAGTCACAGACATGAACAACAACGAACTGACAAAGTGAAACAGGAACGCTGGACTGATAAAGGCGCAGTAATGCGCTACACCTGTGCGTGCTGATTATCAGCTGAGTGGTGCTAGGCAACGGCAAGTGCCGGTGAACCATTCACCTGACCACACAGCTGATGACATGTAAACACAACTGACAGCCACGCGATTCATAACACAAACACACACAAGAGCAACAGACAGATCCACAACCGTGACAGCTAGTTGAGTGATCCACGCCCATCACCATTTGATTGACAGAGACAACATAAGTAATGAGCTCAGCAGACACCAGCGTGAGTGGCGTAGCTCGTAAAGCGCATGGCAACATGTTTTAAAGCGATCGATCATGAACCCAGTTCGAATCCAGCATCTGATGAACACGTTCTTCTTTTTCCCAACTACATATCAGATTTTGCCTACTCAATCAATCAATCAAGCCTTTATTTGTCACATGAAATTGGACCCCCCTGACCATACACAAACATCACATTTCAGGGGAAGACAGGTCAACGGGAGGTAGCATTTAGAAAAAGGAAGTAAGATATAATTCAGGAAAGACAGGCGAAAAAAAACTCCCTCTCACCTCGCTCTTGAGTTAGAGCAGTGTGAGATCAGGGAGATTAAAAAAAGCCCCAGCAGTCAAGCACATAAACACATAGACATGACATACATCGCAACAGGGCATGGGAAAGGGGGTGTGGATATAGTCTGGCAAGGGCGGGCAGCCGTCGATTCCTGCAGCCATGGAGTGGCTGATCCCAGACCCGCCTACCCCCTCCAGTGGATGAAAGCACACAAAGGTGTGGGATGAAGGGTTAGGTAGTGAAAGTCTATCTGTAGCTATGTATGTGTGTGTGTGTGTAAGCCTGTGGAGTCCAACAGGTGTCCTTGACAGGGAGGAGGAATTTCAGAGCGTCTCCTTATCTTGCTATCCGGGAGAAGTTGTTTTTCTCCAGCCGAGGCCGTATGGCTGGAAAAACACTGGGAAGCCGAAAGAGAAAGTATTTCAAATTTAGGTCAATACCTGCCAATTTCACAGATATTTAATGTCCGTCACAGGTCTGCAGTCCTGGCCAAATCTTGTTGCAAAGCCGCTAATTTCACCCCGATGTTTTCCAATTTGCGGTCTAATACAGCAGTCTGATTAGCAGCATATCTGCCTATTATAGTTTCAATCAAGCCGGCCAGCTTGGTGGGGTTTTGAGCTGCACTGACCGCTTTCATCAATCGTCGATACCCCAGGGCACCGCATAAGCCCATCAGCAGAAACCCTGTTCTCAAAGTTCCGAATAGGTAGATCTTCAACATCCTCCAGGGACAGAGCAGCCGGTCACACGACGCGCGCACCCGTCCATCACGTATCCAGCTGCAAACGTCCCAGCAGGACAAGTGGGCTCTCCCGAGCCTAAACTTTTTGTCGAGAAGATAGTGTCAATCGCATTCAGAAACCAGTTGATCAGATCCATAATTCCTTATTCATTTGGATAGCAGGGCACGGAGAGCCTCAGAGATAGAATAAGACGAGACAAGAAGAGCCAGCCAGGGAAGATAAGGGACGGAGAGGGAAAAAGTGCGACCGCCTTCGTCGAGAGCCAAGGAAGAGAAATCACGAGGAAGACTAGTAGGAATCATTAACAAGTGTGTGTATTATAGAGGACTCAGATTCATAGAACTAAATTGGAGAGATGTTATATTCAAATCATATGCATTATAAGTTTGTAGAAGCTATACATTAAAAATACCCTTAAATAACCTAAACTTGAACAAGTATATTAAAATCCATTCATTTTCACAAGTTGTATTAGCGTTTTTTTTTCAAAGTTTGCTTTAAATGCTTTAAAAATAAGTTATGATTTATATATATGTACTGTATATCATTTATTTACAATACATTATAGATTTATTTTATTTAAAAAATATTATATTTATCTTATCTTTGTTATATTAACTATAAGGGTGCGGCCAAAGAGGGGGCCTACAAGACATTGTGCCCAGGGGCCTCTGAATTCTTAATCCGGGCCATACCTGCCAACACTCCCGTTTTTCTCGGGAATCTCCCGTATTTCAGACCCACCTCCTGGTTTGTCATTTCTCCCGGAAAACTCCCGGAATTTCAACCCCTTCCCCCGGTCCTCAGGTGATTGGTACAATCTGTAACACCCCATTCACACGGGGCTTCAGCGTCAACGCTTGACAGAGGGCGTGTCTGAAGCTGGGGCTGACGCGAACGCATAGCAGCGTCAGACAATGAATTTAGTCAGCAATCGACTACTGTCTGAGCTGGTGTATTTGCATACAGCGATCTGATTGGCTGGCGCTTCCGAAAAGTTGAGAAAGTCCCAACTCCCCTCACACACACTTCTCGGTTTTTCCAGCCCTTGTCAGGTCTCTGAATGGTACTGCACACAGACACATCCCATTACGCCCCTCTCCTGGATTTTCTGAGACAAGTGTTGGCAGGTATGATCCGGGCCTGCTGTTGAATGATTCGTTTCTCGCATAGACTGATTGCATTCACAATGGTATGGACCGTTATAGGGGTAATCAAATGTATATTTATATTATCTATTATTTGAACTATTAACATTGCTATTTAAAATACAGATCGGGCCGAACTATTTCTCAGTGTAAAAAGGCTGACCACCCCCCAGATCTTGTTTTGACATCCTTTAGGGGAGATCAAGAAGTGTTCAAGTGTTTATTGGAAGGGTCAATCTCAGCCAGACCCCCCTGTAATTTGCACGCTGTTTATGCACACATACTACTTCACCTGTACGAGTTGTGAGAGCTCAGCGATGTTCCTCTGGGGTCCGTCTGTCTCTGCGAGAGCCTGCGAGCTCTTCAACACAAACTGCTGCAGCTTCTCTGATGTTTTCTCGAACTCCTCCACCTTCAGCTTCAGCTCCTCCATCCGCTTCAGCTTCAGTTTGTGCTGCTCAGAAGCGTCGGTGAAGCGCTGGCTCAAAGTCTCCATCCGGGTCTGCAGGACAGCAGCGGCGGCTGGATCTGCTGGATCTGCGCTCTCCACAAACGCCTTCACCTTCTGCTGCATGGCGGAAACGCTGCTCTGCCTGCTGATCATGTCCTGCTCCAGAGCCTGACACGCACACAATATTTACAACAGATGAACTCAAAGGCTTCAGATACTTATTTACTAACAAATCATTTACAACCGAATAATCTAGTGTGCTCCAAAACAGTGACAAAATGTATTTAGAAGATATAAACCTAATATAATATAATGCAGAGCTCGCATTTTATCACATCCGCCTAAATAGATCCAACAATATTTTTCACATACTTCAGTTTCTCATCACATCTTCTGACCAATCGAATGCTTTCTAGTGTCTGACAAGCCCCGCTTCCTTCAACACACTTCACATTTGCTTTTAATTTGATGTGCTTGAGCTCAACCACACTCACTGGCAGAGCGCTGATGAAACAAAACGCTATTGGCTGTTTTTCAAAAAGGGGAGGAGCTACACTATATCCCACCCTCTCTTCGTGGTTTGATTGAGATTACGTCAAACATCGAATAAAAACGCACATTTCAAAGCACTGGGACCACTATAAACAACAAATACACACCATTTTCAACTAAAACTTCATGCCATCTGGACATTTATTTACTAACGATTTTGACTTTTTAAATTCTAGCCAAAAGAAAAAAAAAATCGAAATAAAAAAAATTATATGAATAAATGTTGTTTATTTTTATTTAATGTATATGTTGTTTATAGCGGTTTCATGAAGTGCTTTGAAATGTGCGTTTTTATTCGATGTTTGACGTAATCTCAACCAAAACACGAAGAGAGGGTGGGACATAGTGTAGCTCCTCCCCTTTTTAAAAAACAGCCAATAGCGTTTTGTTTTATCAGCGCTCTGCCAGTGAGTGTGGTTGAGCTCAAGCACATCAAATTAAAAGCAAATGTGAAGTGTCTTGAAGGGGGCGGGGCTTGTCAGACACTAAAAAGAATTAATATTTTTAAATAAAAATAAACAAATACACACCTTTTTCAACTAAAACAATCAAAACTTTTTATGCTTTTTTCATCATTTGTTTACTAATGAAGTGACCTTAGAAGATAAAAAAAGCAAAATTAAATTCCAGCCCCAAAAAACTTTATAGTAATACAAATTATATACAAATTTTTTATTATATATATTTATATATATATATATATATTTTTTTTTTATATTTCCCAAATGATGTTTAACAGAGCAAGGACATTTTCACAGTATGTCTGATAATATTTTTTCTTCTGGAGAAAGTCTTATTTGTTTTATTTCGGCTAGAATAAAAGCAGTTTTAAATTTTTCAAACACCATTTTAAGGTCAATATTATTAGCCCCTTTAAGCTATTTTTTTTTCGATAGTCTACAGAACAAACACTCGTCATAGAATGACATATATATATATATATATATATATATATATATATATATATATATATATATATATATATATATATATATATATGTGTGAGCAATATCACACTTGTAGCAGTGTAATATGGCTGTATATCGGCACTAGCAGGAGGCGTGCATTGGCTTGAGTGCCTTACGCCCCATTCACACGGGGCGTCAGCTTCAACGCTTCCCATTCACTTTGAATGGGTGACGTCAGGCGTTGCCGAACTGCATTGTGGATCCGTCGGCGCCGCTTCAGACGCGTTGCTCGCTGCAGAAGATGGGACTTGCTCAGCTTTTCAAGCGCCGACGGAAGCGTCAGCCAATCAGATTGCTGTATGCAAATAAACCAGCTCAGACAGTGGCCTATTGCTGACTAATTTCATTGGCTGACGCTGCTATGACGATTGCGTCAGCCTCAACTTCAGCCACGCCCTTTGTCAAGCGTTGACGCTGAAGCCCCGTGTGAATGGGGCGTTAGTGTCCCACCAGTGACAATATACAACCACATCACACTGCCACTCGAGTGATATTGTGTTTATACAACAGTTTGACGTCAGAATAGTGTGTTTAAAAACAAGGAGAGTCTCCAAAAACCATTTTTTAAGAGGAACTACTTTCTTCCGCCATTCATTCACATCTGCAGCTGACGAGCAGAACAGCAGAAACCGCTGCTACTTCACCAAAGTCATTTTAGAGCTAGTGTTTGAATGATTCTCTAGCGTAATGTCTAAAGTGATGGCATTTTGCTCACATTTTAAGATTATAAGGCTGAACAGCATGAAATGCCATCAGTCTACAGAGATTTCCCAGTATTTCTCAGCTGCAATCGAGATAATTAACCCTGAAAAAGCCAAAGCAAAGTAAACACTGCCAGATTACTATGGTTTAAATGCAGTACTACTAAATATAAAAGAGAGAGATCGACTTAGAATGTCACTTAACTGCTCTATAATGATTTGTTACGCTAAAAAAATTGTTTTTCTCCCCTAAGGACTTATTATGTGGTCTCTGTCGCCATCTTGTGGCGGAACATCAACCGTCTTTGCTCTGCTCAGTATGACAGGCTAACGGCCGCCAATGTGCTGAATCTCCAAAATTATAAATATTTAAAATAGGCACCATCCTTATAAATAAACTGCATAGTTGCAATCTAAACAACTACATTCTCGACCAGAAAGTTGTCCAGCAGCTGCAATATTTGCCAAACTGTAGAGTGTGCTTGTTGCTGTATGTGGGCGGAGTAATACACAAGGGTAAAAAGGCTGTACGATGTATTCTTAAGGCACCTAACACTATTAACTTATTCCATTTTTACATCCTTTTATTATTATTTTATTAATTCCAGCCAAACTAAAATAAATAAGACTTTAAAACATGTCCTTGCTCTGTTAAACATCTCTTAAACCAAATATAAATTTGACAGAAGGGCTAATAATCCTGTCTTCAAGTGCATTCCTATTAGTAAGAGATGTGAAAGGTCACGTACTGTCTCTCTGCTGAGAGCGTCTGCGATGGATCTGGGTTCAAGGGTCATGGCCGGCGGCTCCTTCAGGCTCTCCTCCACCGTCTGCATCCACGTCAGCATCTCATCCAGGCCGTCCTGAACACTGAGCGAGCGCGTCAGCGTCACCTGCAGCTTCTCACTGCGGCCGCTCACACACTTACACAGGTTAGCAAAGCGCTCCGAGATGTCATCTGCAAACACAGCAGCATTCACAGGTCACGGGGTGCTTGAAGGCTTTACACTAAGGTTGTATTAGTTCATGTTATTAGTTAATGCATTTACTAACAGGAACAAACAATGAACAGTACATCTGTTACAGTATTTATGTTAAAATACAGTTGTTCATTATTATGGTGGCTTGAGAAACTACATAAACGTATTATTATGGTGGCTTGAGAAAGCCGCCATTGTGATATTCTACATAAACGTATTATCATTCTTCCGTCTTCTGAGACTAATTTTAAAGCGTATCTCCTCTTAAGCCTTTCAAGCTACATACTTCAAACTTTCGTCAAACCTTCAAACTGGTCTGACTCGGGTTGCTATGTCTTTTCTAACTGATCCGACTTTCGGTTTTCCGAAAAACGACCCAGAAAATTCCCAAAAGTCCCATTGATTTAACATCGAGTCAAACTTTGTGAGCTCATAACTCTGCATCAGACTGTCCTACAGACTAGAGTCTGGCCTCATTCAACTTAGTCTAGCCAGCAGCCAATAACTGATGACCTTTAAACTTACTAGCCACTCCCTAGAAACCAATTTCAGCACCCTAGCAACTGTTCCATAGACTGTGACTAGCTGTTCTAACACATGATAATAGTTTTAACATGCTACTGACATGCTAATCTTGCTACAAACATGCTAATGACATGCAAGTCATGCTAGCGCATGCTAATTCATGCTAACAACATGCTAATTCATGCTAGAAACAAGCTGATTCATGGTAGAAACATGCTACCGACATGCTAATTCATGCTAATACATGCTAGAATCATGCTAACAAGATGTTAATTCATGCTAGAATCATGTTAATTCAAGCTAGCATCATGCTAATATCATGCTAATTCATGCTAGAATCATGCTAAAAACATGCGAATTCATCCTAGAATAATTTAAATCCAGCTAGAATCATGCTAGTAACATGCTAATTCCAGCTAGAATCATGCTAGTAACATGCTAATTTGTGCTAGAATCATGCTAATTTCATGCTAATTAATGCTAGAGTCATGCTTGTTATATGATAAATCATGCTAGAATTATGCTAGTATCATGCTAATTCAAGCTAGAATCATGCTAGTAACATGCTAATTCATGCTAGAATCATGCTAACAAAATGCTAATTCATGCTAGAATCATGCTAATTCAAGCTAGAATCATGTTGAGTAACATACTAATTCATGCTAGAATCCTGCTAATATCATGCTAATTCATGCTAGAATCATGCTAGTTATATGCTAATTCATGCTAGTATCATGCTAATTCATGCTAATTCAAGCTACAATCATGCTAGTTATATGCTAATTTATGTTAGAATCATGCTAATATGCTAATTCAAGCTAGAATCATACTAACACCATGCTAATTCATGCTAGAATCATGCTAGTTTTATGCTAATTCATGCTAGAATCATGCTAATATCATGCTAATTCAAGCTAGAATCATGCTAACAACATGCTAATTTATACTAGATACATGTGAACATCATGCTAATTCATGCTAGAATCATGCTAATAACATGCTAATTCGTGCTAGAAACATGCTAACAACATGCTAATTCATGCTAGACCGGCTTGCTTCACTCTTTACAGTGGTTGCATTGTTGACTGCAGGCACCTTAAACATTCTTTTAGCAAACTTGATACTTTTTCAAACTATATTAACTACTTCTAGCAGGCTTTCTCAAGCCACCATAAAGTTTGTCCGCAAACTTTAATATCTAGTTAGATCATGTTAACTCATGGTGCATGTTAACGAGCAAGGATTTGGATGTTATTAATGCATAAGTAAATGTTGAACTATGATTAATAAAACACTGTACAAGTATTATTAGCTGATGTTAGTAAACACTAAAGTAAATAGTAAATCTTGTTTCAGTGGACTCACCCACAGTCTCCTGGATGTGGTCTGGATTGGACAGCAGGTCTCCGTCTGCACTGATCAGAGCATCAGCGTTTCTCCTCAGCATCTCCACTGCTGTCTGACGCACCGCCGTCTGACCCTGAAGACTCTACAGCACAACAAACAATGAGCACAACACACTAATGAGAGTCCAGACAATGCACTGAACACAACAGCAGCGATATATGTATGATATCCATCTCAATAAGTCATGTGACATACTGTTGAACGGTTTAGCATAAGGACATACAGTACTATACTGTATATGCACAAGGTCAAAAGTCAGTCGTATACAGTACAGTCTATGTCTAGAGAACAGTAATGGATTATGAATACATTTCTCTGTGTATCTGATCTCACTGAATGAGGTCTGAGTGCATCATGGGAAAAGTAATCTATTTAAGTGTGATTAGCAACGTCTATATGCAACACTGTGGCTCAGTGGTTAGCACTGTGGCCTTACAGCAAGAAGGTTGCTGGTTCGAGTCCCGGCTGGTGCAGTTGTCATTTCTGTGTGGAGTTTGCATGTTCTCCCCGTGTTGGCGTGGGTTTCCTCTGGGGGCTCCGGTTTCCCCCACGGTTTCCAAACACATGCGATATTGGTGAATTGGATTAACTAAATTGGCCGTAGTGTATGAGTGTGAATGTGAGTACTGGTGTTTCCCAGTACTGGTTTGCAGCTGGAAGGGCATCCGCTGTGTATAATGCTGGATAAGTTGGTGGTTCATTCCACTGTGGTGACCACTGATGAATAAAGGGACTAAGCCAAAGGAAAATGGATGAATATTTCTCCCACAGAAGCCTCTCTGCTGTTTTGTTCAACCCCTGCCGAGTGTGTGTGATGTGAACATTAGTGTGTGTGTTCATGCCTTGGTCTCCTCCAACTGTCTCTGCAGGCTCTGGGGGTCTCCAGCGATGGGCTCAGACTGATGCTTTCTGGACTCTTCCTCTGAAACGTCCAGCCATTTCACCAGAGAAACACTCGCATCTTCATACCTCCCGAACTTCTCCACCACGTCCCTCAGGTTACTGCCAAGCTGATTACACTGAAACCAATGACAAAGCATGCAATGCAGATTTTATATAACTTTAATTAATTAATGCCACCATACAGCTGAAGGCAGAATTATTAGCCATCCTGTATATGTTTTCAACACATTTCTAATCATACAAGTTTTAATGAGTCATTTCTAATAACTGATTTCTTTTCTCTTTGCTATGATGACAGCACATAATATTAGACTAGATGTTCTTCAAGATACTAGTATTCAGCTTAGGTTTCTTCTTCTCTAAAAGACTTTTTAAGACCCTTTTAAAACCATTATAAAAGAAAATTAGACTTATACAGGGCTAAACGCTAAGGTCTAATGACCCAGTTACTTCTGTAAATAGTTTCTCTATTAATGGAAGATCATGTAACATTCAGGGCACATTGCTTTAATTTTCTTTCCCTGCTTAGGGAATTTAATTAGGAGAGTTCGCTGTGAACATGTCTAACAGCTCCTGTGAAGTGCATCTCTTTACAATAATAACAGATATAAGAAGAAAACGTTTTGAGATGGATTATTGCTGATTGTGTGTCGGCCCAATTGCACAGCTTTACTTAGAGATAGAAAAATTAAGACCTGTTTAAAATGATTTAAGACCTACGACACAATATTTCAATCAATTTAAGACTTTTTAAGGCCTAAAATTTTGTTTTTCAAATGTAAGACATTTTAAGATTTTTTAAGGCCTTGCGCACACCCTGTCCAAATATACGCATGCATGTATTTAAATATACATAATAAATATGTACAGTTGCAATCAGAATTATTAGCCCCCCTGAATTATTATATATATACTGTTTATTTTTCCCCCAATTTCTGTTTAACGGAGAGAATTTTTCTCAACACATTTCTAATCATAATAGTTTGAATAACTCATCTCTAATAACTGATTTCTTTTCTCTTTGTCATGATGACAGTACATAATATTTGACTAGATATTCTTCAAGACACTAGTATTCAGCTTAAAGTGACATTTAAAGGCTTAACTAGGTTAATTAGGGTAAAGTGAGGGTAATTAGGCAAGTCATTGTATAACTATATTATTAATTTGTATAAAACTAATATTGCTTAAGGGGGTTAATAATATTGACCTTAAAATGGCTTTAAAACAATTAAAAACTGCTTTTATTCTAGCCGAAATAAAACAAATAAGACTTTCTCCAGAAGAAAAAATATTATAGGAAATACTGTGAAAAATTCCTGAATCTGTTAAACATCATGTGGGAAATATTTGGTAAAGAAAATAAAAATTTACAGGAGGCCGAATCATTCTGACTTCAGTTGTAAGTGCTGAATATGAGTTGAATGGTTGCTGAATCAGAAGCATTCAGAGACAAATGATGCCCTCTGTTGGTTGTATTTATAAACCGCTGCATTTCACATCTAGAAATATTAACGTGTGTACTGTAGTAAATGCAAATTACTGGTGTTATTTGGATATACAAAAATCTATAAGTAAAAATGTAATCTCTTATTTTATTTAAATTTTAAGGTGGCCTTGATGGTGGCTCAGTGGATAGTGCTGTCGCTTCATAGCAAGAAGGTTGCTGGTCTCAGCATTGAATAAGCTCAAAAGCAGCAGCATTACCTGTGTGTGCAGGGCTTTATAGCGAGAACCAGCAGAATCCAGCTTTTCTCTCACTGCATTACAAGTCCCAGACATATCCACCGCCGGCAGCCCGTCCGATCTGTTAAACTCCCCCTGATCACAAGCCTTCGCTGCATCCAGCACCTTCTGCCCGGAGATATTTATAAAGCGCAGGTCTCCTTTATGAGAAATCACATCCTCAGAGAAGCTCTTCTGTCTCTGGAGATTATTCCTCAGAGTGTCCAGATTATCAGCAGACGTCCCGAGCTCATCCATCTGCCCGTCGGCTTGCTGGATCCAGGTCTCGAACTCCTCGAAATCTGCCTTAAATTTGTGAAACTCCTCCTGGACAGCCTGGATCTGCTTCATCTGCTGCTCGGCCTGCGTGAGCGAGGACTCGTAGCGGGCCTTCAGCTCTTTAATGTCCCGCTGGAGCTTGTCTTTTTCAGCCGGCGACAGCACTTGAGCCTGTTTGTCCAGCAGAGCTTGTGCCGACTGTGTGGCGATGATCAAATCCTGCTGCTGGGATATGATTTCCTTATGATGCGCCTGAGGAGATGGAGAAATGGAGGATTGGGGAGTCAGTGTGCCCTCGTTAATTAATCTAACAAACACTTCATTTATCTGAGAAAACAATGTGCAGTTATGAGTGTGAGAAACCACTTTTCCTCTCCGTGTGCACCAGACACCTTCTTATAAACACTACAGCTGCCTCACTTCCTTACTAAATAGTATGTGAGCAGAGTAGCATCTCTAAATTCATAGTACTTCTTATGCACCAGACACTTTCTTATAAACACAGTGAGTTTCTTACTTAGTTATTTAAGTTACCTACTTAGGTTAATTACTTAAGTTACTTAACTTACTTTCTTAAGTTACTTATATTATTAACTTAACTTAATTTCTTAACTTACTTAAGTTACTAAGGGTGCTTTCACACCTGCCTTATTTAGTTGGGTTGAATCGCACTAGAGTTCGTTTTCTCCCTACGGTTCGTTTCAGCAGGTGTGAATGTAGCAATCGTACTCGAGTGCGCACCAAAAGCGGACCAAAAAAGCGTACCGAGAGCTCCTTGAAGAGGTGGTCTCGGTACGCTTTCAAACAAACCCTGGAGCGGATCGTTTGTGGTGAGAACATGATCCGTACTAAAACAGACCCAACCGCAAAAAGTACTGCGCCTTTTTGCACTAATCCAGCTGCCGTAGGCCGATGCGCTGTGCATTATGGAATGTGGAGGAAAAGTATTTGTTGACAGCGCTTTACCAAAAGAGAGAGAGAGAGGGAAAACATTACCTGATGGATCGTTGGTAATATTTCCGGAAGATGACCATGTTGCAGTTTAGCTAAATTAATTCACGCCTCCTCCTGAAGTGACGTACGATGCACCTTCGCGCTTTATTCTCGAAATGTATAGTTTGTCTAAAGTGATGTATACAAACTATATAGTATACTATGAGCAGGGATACAATCAGCCAGCGCAGTCGTCCCTCCATAGTGAAAAGCAACATTTTGTGTCTGCCGGTTTGTTTATTTGCAGAAGTTCCATTGGCATTTTCCTGCACGTGACTTCTGACCAATCGATAAGCAGTTTAGGAAATACGTTCAACAACATCTGGCCAATGAGTGATGTGGATTTTGTCACATGAATGCATTTTGGTTCTTTTCAACTGGTTCGGACCAAAGCAATCAGTGTGGTGTGAAAACGACCCGAAGACGGCAGAAAATGCTACAATGTATCATTTATTGCCCTTGGTCCGGACCAAATAAAACGAACTACAGATGTGAAAGCACCCTAACTTTACTTACTTTCTTGGCTTATTTAAGTTACTTAAGTTACTAAAATGACTTAACTTATTTATGTTATTTACTTAAGTTACTTAACTTACCTTTTTAAATTACTTAAATTACTAACTTTACTTGGCTTATTTAAGTTACTAAAATGACTTAACTTATGTTATTTACTTAAGTTACTTACTTTCTTAAGTTACTTAGGTTACTAACTTTACTAACTTTACTTGGCTTATTTAAGTTACTAAAATGACTTAACTTATTTATGTTATTTACTTAAGTTACTTAACTTACTTTCTTAAGTTACTTAGGTTACTAACTTTACTAGGCTTATTTAAGTTACTAAAATGACTTAACTTATTTATGTTATTTACTTAAGTTACTTAACTTACTTTCTTAAGTTACTTAAGTTCTTAACTTTACTTGGCTTAAGTTACTAAAATGACTTAACTTATGTTATTTACTTAAGTTACTTAACTTACTTTCTTAAGTTACTTAAGTTACTAACTTTACTTGGCTTAAGTTACTAAAATGACTTAACTTATGTTATTTACTTAAGTTACTTAACTTTCTTAAGTTCCTTAAGTTACTAACTTTACTAACTTTACTTGGCTTAAGTTACTAAAATGACTTAACTTATTTATGTTATTTACTTACGTTACTTAACTTACTTTCTTAAAATACTTAAAGGTGCAGTATGTAAGTTTGACACCCAGTGGTTGAACTGGGTATTGCACTCCTAGATCAAAATAAACACACGCGTGGGATGCCAGAGATTGAGTACAGGAGTGAGTGATTTAAACACAGGAGCGAGTGATTTGAACCGTGTTCTAAATAAAATCAACGACACGCGATAGAAGGAATTATGCTCCATATTAAAAGGAGTTTTAGTTCTAACCAACACCTCGAATTGAGATATTAGAAACGGTTTCTATTTCTCACAGCTCAACATGTGAAACCTATGACAGTGCACCTCAGGTAAGCCTCGTGTGTTTTATTCAGTGCTAAGTGCTAACAATGTGAGTTTGAATGGATTCTAAACCTTACCGTTTCGTGAGTGAGTGCTTATTCTGTGCTTCTGAAAGGCTGTATTTACATTTTTGTCGTGTTTCGTCTGGTGCAAAGAGTCAAACTGCTGTTTGCGTGTTGTTAGGACACGAGATTACAATGTAATCTGCTCACCTAATGTTTACGTTCGTAATATTTATATCATTTGCTAATTAATAACCTCATGTGGAACTGAATCTGTCTCATTTCGACGTCTGATACTGTCCATTTCGGTCACGGGCGCATGCTTTCAGAGCCTTTCTGAATGAATGAATGAAATACGCTGTTTTCCAACAAGGCAACTCAGGCTGCTGAATTATAATTGGCTAAACTGGCATTCTGCAGGTTAACTTTACCTAAACAAAGACAGCGTTCCGGCACGGAAAAACCATTTTCAAAGCAGAATATCTGACTTCAGCATTGTTTTTCAGTTAAACAAGTATGTTCACTTGGGATGTTTCTTAAATATCTGCAAACATATTATGGTATTTTTATGCTTTAGAAGAATCAAAAACTTACATACAGCACCTTTAATCACCAGACACCTTCCTATAAACACTACAGCTGCCTCACTTCCTTAGTAAATTCATAGTACTCCTTATGCACGAGACACTTTCTTATAAACACAGTGACTGACTTACTTCCTTACTTAGGTTGCTTACCTAAGTGACTTATGTTACACTTACTTTCTTAACTTATTTAAGTTACTTAAATTACTGATTTAACTTACTTTCTTGACTTAACTTAGTTAGTTAGTTAGTTAGTTAGGTGCTTATTTACTTATAAACACTCCACATTTGTGGGAAAACACTGTGCAGTTCTGAGTGTGCTTCAGGTAGATGCGTGGGACGGAGAAAAAAGATTCAAAAAATGTTCCTCCGCAAAAACACGTTTACAGACCTAATGTTGGTGAGTAAAGTATTTTGAAATGATAACTAAATATTAATTAAATCATAAATGTATAATGTAGAGCAGGGGTGCTCAATCCTTTTTCTGGAGATCTCCCTTCCTGCAGATTTCTGTTGCAACCCATATCAAACACACCTGCCTGTAATTATCAAGTGCTGTTCAGGTCCTAATTAATTGGTTCAGGTGTGTTTGATCAGGGTTGGAGCTGAACTATGCAGGAAGGTAGATCTCCAGGAACAGGATTGAGCAAGCCTGATGTAGAGTATACAGGCTAATGTTGGCATTATTCTTTAATTATTCAGCTTCATCGTCGCCTTAAGGCCGGATTGTGAAGAGAAGTGGTGAAACAAATCCCGCAGAGCCTTTATCTTAATTTCGTTATTGCCAAATACCCGTCATCATTTAGAATTTATTTTAATTTGTAAGGAAAGGCTTATTATTATTGGTGTGTTGGCCAATTTAAAGGCTAAGTGTATGTACCTAGGCCTATTTAGAGTGCTGAGATGTTACGGGGACAACATTTTTTTCTTTGTTCCAACTTCTAAGTGGCCTATACGATTGTTATAAATAAATTATGTTAAAACACGTATAAACGACTCATTCTTGAAAAAAGGCAAAAGAGCTGTGTGCATGTGCACATTTGAATAATGTCGGGCTGTAAACGGGTTCGGGCTTTTAAAAAGCTGTCAATCAAAATGCACTTGTCGAGCTCAGCGGAATTCTGTCGTGCTCGAGCCCTATCAGGCCTAACTTTTATGGCCCGATTACAGCTCTACCCTTTAACTCTTCCCCCTCCATATTAAATACTGTAAATATATATACTAAATTACATACTTGAACTCTGTTATACTGCTGGTTTAGATCCAGGGCTTTACAGTCTTGCTTTTCAGCTGAACATGGACTTGTGTTATCCGTTGTATCCAGCGCATTTCCATTAGGATCATCTCCTTCTTCCATGATACTCTTCATCGGTGTGAACTCCGGCTTGTTTCCGTTCTCTTTTTGTATTCCCCCCATTTCTTTCTCTTTCCCAATGTTGGAGATCCAGCCCAGAAGTCCTTCAATCTTGGTTTTGCTTTCTTCAAGTTGTTCAACAGCTGCTACCTGTAAAGTTCACACAAATACACTTCTGAGAGCCGGAAAAATAAATAAATGCAATAAAAAAAGTCACTTCATGTATTTTCTTCAGAATTTACAGAGTGCCTCACATGACATGCAAGAAAAAAATGAAAGTTGGAGTGATTTATTATTTAGGCAAGTCATTGTATAACAGTGGTTTGTTCTGGAGACAATCTAAAACTAATATTGCTTAAGGGGCTAATAATATTAACCTTAAAATGGCTTTAAAAAAATTAAAAACTGCTTTTATTCTAGCCTAAATAAAACAAATAAGACTTTCTCCAGAAGAAAAAATATTAGAGGAAACACTGTGAGAAATTCCTGAATCTGTTCAACATCATTTGGGAAATATTTGAAGAAGAAATTCACATGGGGGCTAATAATTCTGACTTCAGCTGTATATATTTTTTGCATGTCACGTGAGGAGCTCTCTATGAAATAACCACTGCTTGAATAGCGTTTTCCCCCAAACCTTCTCAGTCTCCTGCTTGATGGCGCTTGTTAAAACCTTCTCCAGATCTTGCCTGGACTCTTCAGCTCTCTGGTTCAGCGTGTTGGCTTTACTCTTCAGCTCCTCCAGTTTGTTCTCAAGAGCTGAAATCTGCTCTGGGCTCAGTTTACTGCGATTCTCCTCCAGAAACTTCTTTGTGCTGCTGATGACTTCACTGAGAGCGCTAGCATTAGCCTGCAGGTCTTTCTGTAGAGCCTGAGAGACGATCATAGAGATGGAAAAAAGAATACTGTAATGTTACATACAAACAACAAGATACACACAGTTCACTGCAAAATATGCGTTTTGTTTGTCTTGTTTCTTGTTGGGGATTATGTATTTTTATGGGGAGCCAACTTCACAGTGCTCCCTTACTTTAAGCACAATCGGTTCATGCATAGATTAATATCAAAGTACATGATCAGAAAATTTAGATTTTTATTTATTTTTTTACTTTTCCTGCACGTTTTTATCTCTTTTTAGATTTTTCAGGCACAAAATCAGTGCATCCCTAGTACACCTTAAGTGTTACTAGTCAATACCTGATGCTCTTGTTGGTATTGTTGGAGGTCTCCGACAGTCTTGGCGCCGACCGCCTGCTGCTGATGGCCAATGAGTCGGTTTTCAGTCTGTGTTAAATCATCAAACAGCTCCTGAAGCTTTTCTGAAAACTCCCTTTGCTTCTCCACAGCAGCCTGCCGCACAAACACTGAGTTAGAAAGCAAACAGCAAACCACAACATCACAGCAGATACTGAGAGACCTAGACCATTAGTAGAGACTGAGTATGCTGTAAACATGCCAGCCATTTGAAGAGATTTGGAGAGAGAAAAGGAGGGTTAGTGCTGCATTTACTGCTGGATATAGCATTTCCATATTTAATAAAACTTCAGTCCATTGGTAGTAAGAGATGAAGAGATCAGTCAGCCTGAAAAATGCAAACAAGATCAGATGTTAAGTTGGTTGCTGTGATAAAGTCATGTGATTAAACTTCATACACACAGACAATACACTCATGAATACACTCAAAACAATTATGTTGCTGCTTGTTCAAACTACTTGTTTAAAATGAGCTGCACCAACACAATTCTTGAGATTTTTGGGGGACAACTTAACTGTTTTATGTCCAATCCATTTAAATGTATTAAGTTAAGTTAGAATGCTCATCAGCCAATCAGAATCAAGCAATTAATAGCTCCTTAGTACAAATGCTCCCAAAACCTGCCAGAACTACTTTAGCTGTGTGTTTATCTGAAAATAACTGCACGCCTCAGAATGCTCATCAGCCAATCAGAATCAAGCATTCAACAGCTCTTTACTATAAATGTGCTCAAAACCTGCCGGAACTACTTTATATGTGTGTTTATCTGAAAATAACTGCACGCCTCAGAATGTTCATCAGCCAATCAGAATCAAGCATTCAACAGCTCCTTGGTATTAATGCGCTCAAAACCTGCCGGAACTACTTTAGATGTGTGTTTATCTGAAACTGACGCACACCTTAGAATGCTCATCAGCCAATCAGAATCAAGCATTCAACAGCTCTTTGGTATTAATGCGCTCAAAACCTGCTGGATCTAGTTTATCTGTGCACTTATCTGAAAATAACTGCACGCCTTAGAATGCTCATGAGCCAAGCATTCAACAGCTCCTTCATATAAATGCACTCAAAACCTGTCGGAACTACTTTAGCTGTGTGTTTATCTGAAAATAACTGCATGCCTCAGAATGCTCATCAGCCAATTAGAATCAAGCACTCAACAGCTCCTTGGTATTAATGCGCTCAAAACCTACCAGATCTACTTTATCTGTGCATTTATCTGAAAATAACTGCATGCCTTAGAATGTTCATCAGCCAATCAGAATCAAGCATTCAACAGCTACTTAGTATTAATGCACTCAAAACCTGCCGGAACTACTTTAGATGTGTGTTTATCTGAAACTGACGCACACCTTAGTATGCTCATCAGCCAAAAAGAACCACGCATTCAACAGCTCCTTAGTTTAAATGCGCTCAAAACCTGCCGGAACTATTTCAGCTGTGCGTATATCTAAAAATAACTGCACACCTCAGAATGTTCATCAGCCAATCAGAATCAAGCACTCAACAGCTCCTTAGTATAAATGCGCTCAAAACCTGCTGGAACTACTTTAGATGTGTGTTTATCTGAAACTGATGCACACCTTAGAATGCTCATCAGCCAATCAGAATCAAGCATTCAACAACTCCTTAGTATAAATGTGCTCAAAAACCTGCCGGATCTACTTTATCTGTGCATTTATTTGAAAATAACTGCACGTCTTAGAATGCTCATCAGCCAAGCATTCAACAGCTCCTTGGTATAAATGCACTCAAAACCTGCCGGAACTACTTTGTATGTGTGTTCATCTGAAAATAACTGCACACCTTAGAATGCTCATTAGCCAATCAGAATCAAGCATTCAAGCCCTGTAGTATAAATAAAAATAAACCACACATCCAAACAAAGTATCTACATGCATTTGTTAAGTGATTATGTAAGTGTCAGTGTTGAATGTGATGTCTCTCAGACCTGCCGCTGAGTCTCATCCTCAAGGATCTCAGACTGGACGTCTAGAGTTTTCCTCTGAATAAACACTCTGTCCATGAGCTCCTTGAAGGATCTCTGTGTGCTGCTGAGAGTCCTGAGAAGGTGTCTGCTGTGAGCCGGACTCAGGAACTGGGCATGCTCAGAAATGAAGCTTTGGATATCAAAAGCAGCATCATCCAGGAGCTGCCGGGTGCCTGATAAGTTCTTCTCTATGTCCTGGATCGAAGGTAAACAGCACAATGTTATGTCACAATAAATAAAAAGCATTGGTTGTATTTACAGTTGAAGACAAAATTATTCGCCCTCCTGTGGTTTCTGTTTCTCAAATATTTCCCAAATGATGTTTAACAGATTCAGGATTTTTCACAGTATTTACCATAATATATACAAGGGGGCTAATAATTCAGACTTCAACTGCAAATCACACCCCTCAACCTCATTCCCTACATTAGTCCACTAATATAGTCTACTTGAAGTAGTAAATGAAAACGAGTGAGTGAATTGGAGCACTACTGAGTGCACTGAATGGATGCTGTTTTGTTTGTGTTTTGCTGGTTGATAAATCCCTCAGACGGATTAGATTTGACACTTTTTGGTCAGATCCTGAGATAGTTACAACACTTAGCGAGAGGTCTATTAGTAATAAGACAACGTATTTTGAATTGTCATGTTTACAAAGGTTAATGTAACAATTAACTAAAATGTTATGTAGAAACAGATAGGATTGCACTGTAGACGCCATCTAGTGGTCAAACTCTCATAGTACACTATGGCTATTCTCTAGCGGTTGAGTGTACATTGGTTTTAGACTCATTATTGCAATGCACTGTGGGATTGATTTACTATGGTCCACTATGTTTTCATACACCACTAAAATGGCAGCTCCTTCAAATAGTGCACTATTCAACACAGGCTCATTGTAGATACGTACCCCTGTATAGATTTCTGAAGAGTGGAAATTGTGTAGCCAGAGGTACGTCTGGCTGCCTTTAGTCTTTAAAATGAACTCTACAAGGTGGTATTGCGCTATCGACGGCATCTGTTCCTTTTACCAGTACCAGCTTACCTACATATGGAAGGCTTTTCTGATGTTACTAGTTTGCCCAGTAGCTTGCCGCATACGCCGATGGACTTGGGACGTGGTTTGAGTCAGACGAAGAAATAAACAAAATAAATAAACAACAGGATGAAAACGTGGTGAAATCACACGGCCGCATGGCTTTTCTTTTTTTAGATTGCTTTTGAAAACACTATCGGTTGGGTTTTGGGATGGATGGGTCAGTCGGTCAGTCAGTCAGTCAACAGTAAGCTGGCCTGGTTGGCTAAAGTGTATATTCTGGTGGATTTATACGCGAGTAGAAATTTGAGATCATCAAAAAGCATACACAGCGCTCTCAGGTTGATTTGCAAAAACAAAAACTGTGAGCAGACGTACCTCCGGTTACTTATTTGGCTGTCCCCAAAAATGTAAACCTGGGTACATATCCGTAATGAGCCTAGGTTGGATGCATTCCTTGTATTTACGAAAACAGTATCGATATTTTTCAATGACGTAACACAACTTACATTATTTTGCTGAATCTTGTTCTTAACCTTTTCTCTGTCATCAGCATCCATGAAATCAAGCTCAGACATCATCTCAGAATTATCTCGGACACAAGCTGAGACCTTCTCAAGAGAGCTTAGCAAATCCTGATATGAAGTTTCCAGTTGGATCTGTAACCCATATATAAACAAATGTGAGGTACAATGATTTGCAATATTCTCCGCTTGCATTAGTAAGTCTTCACTGACCTTCACTTTGTCAATGGCTAGTAGAATAGCATTACTTCGCTCAGCTGACAAGTGGCAAACATCTGTGAAGGTATTCTGTAAATCTACAAAGACCGCAGCCAAATCTTGGTGGATTTGTGTGGGAGTAAGATCATCAGCAGAATTCAGAAGCTGCTCTGCTATGATCAAATCTGCAGTTAGCATGGCAGGGAGAGCAGCAATCTGTGCTTCCAGAGACTAGACACACGGTGTGTGGAAGTAGTTGGGGAATAAAAGAAAGAAATTGTATAGAAGAATGACAGAATAAAAGGAGTAAGAAATAGACAACCATGCAGACAGAAAGCACTGGTCAAACTTGCACAAAAAGCATGGGGGTTTGGAATTTGGGGGAATTTGAGTACATGAAGAGAGGCTTTTTGGTGACCAACCTGAACTTCCTCTAACTGACAATGCAATCCTTCAATGTCTTCTATTACTGGACCCTTGGTCAGCAAGTCACTTCGTATGTCTTCTAGAGTATCGAAATGATCCTGAAGTTTCCCAACACATTCCAAGTAATTCTGGGTTGAGTATCTCTGCAGAAAGTGCACATTATACTTTACACCTTCATCCAAAGATCCACAGCATGCTACTGGATGGTGTAGAGTTGATAATGGTTTGCAAATCAGCATCTAACTAAAGACTATAGAATACAAAAGACTTGTCTCTTGAATAGTTTTTAATGGGGAAAAATGTAACAATTAATATTGCAGAGACTTGCCACACTTGCCGAGAAAGCCCCATTTTCTAGTAAAGGAGCCAATCAGTGATTGCTAGAGACTGAAAATTCTCTGGGGCAGGGGCTCGGTTTAGACACATGTTTTTATGATGGTTTCTGCAGCTTCCTTGTTATGAACCCTCTGGGGACGGCAAACAGCACATTTATCTACATAAAGCTTGAAATCTTTACTTTTAAATGAACCAAATACACTTGAAAACAAGTGTTCTATGGTTTTGTAATTCGTATGAAACAAACGTGAGGTACAGTCTTTCCCATCTGACCTCAATATATTACGCAAACTGCCGTCTCTGCCATTCATATCACATGATGGCAACCACTTGAAGGGCCACAAACTTGCAAACAAAGAGGTCGCTGCCATTTTGGGAGAAGATTTGCCTTCAGGAATAAGTTGGAAATCACCTTAGAAGACCAGCGCGATCAGACTAATCATTATTCAGAGGATGACATCATGAAACATGCAAGCTACTGATTTTAATGGTAGTTGCATAGTTTGATTCACATCTGTTCATGTCCTAGAAAAAGTCATAAAGGAGGTTGGTGTTGTGAGTTTGTTTCAAAAGAGTGTGCATTATTAGTATTTTTTTGGACAACTGAAAAAATTTGTCGATCTTTAGAAACTAAATTTATGATGGAGTTGCTGTTGAATTTCCTTTGTGTTTCCAAATATTCGACGTTACATGGTTTATACGAATAGACATCGTTTCAAAGAATTTGATGTTTCCCCTTTCAAAGATTTAGGAGCTGCAATAGAATGCCCGAGGGTTGTTTCAAGGATGGTCTGCAAAATTACTTGCGTTAAAGTCAATTAAATTTGTGATTTTGAGCAGTAGCAATACTCACTCTTGTTTTGACTCCATCTGCCTGCTTTATGTTTGGATCTTCTCCTACAGGGATGATCTGGTAGTTGCAGTCAGTTGGCTGGAAGACATCATCTGCAGCACTATCAGCAATACTTTTAGCTTCCAAGCTTTCATCATTCAAAGTAGTGCCTCCTGAAAGACTGCTTAGCTCCCGGTCTCCTTTCTCAGGGATTTCTGAATGTCTGATTGAGATCTTCTGAATCATATCCAGTAGATCAGCATGTTGCTTTGCTTCATCTTTACTTCCATCAGATGGACAAGTTTGAACTTCTGTTGTTCCTTCATGTTTTTTCAAATCCAGGAGGATATCTGGATCCCTGCTTCTCTCATTTGAGTCAGCATGATTGGCTGAAAAGGATCCAGAGTGGTGCTGAATGATTTCAATGATGTTATCGATGGCTTGGCTTTTTTGAGTTTGAGTCTCATCTAAACCTGCTCCATCCATCTTCATTTGGATTAACTCATTTAGGTAGGACCTTAAATCATTGCTTTCTTTTGATTTTGGAGAACATTCCTCTTTGGCGTTTGTCCTTTGAGGTAATTGAAGGTCATCCTGGTGAGCACTTTCATCAACAACTGTATCTCCACCTGTAGACTGTTCAAAGATGTCTGTAGTTTGAGTTTCACATTTCTGGTCAAGCACAACACCCACAGAAGAACTTGGAATTTGAGGGACTGATTGCAATTCACTGGATTCTGTGAACTTCTCCACTGAACAATGACCTGAGGTTGATTCCAGAGTTTCTGCCATGGTTTCTACTTTTAAATATTTGTCACTGTCACTTGTAAAGTCTGATTCGACTGGTCTTGTCAACTCATCTAATGTAGTATTTGAATTAGGTTGAAGCATGTCCATGGATCTTTTAAAATCAATAGAGTTTTCAATGTCACTATTCTGTTCCAGATTACAGTCAACAGTACTTTCACTACAGACAGCTCTGGCCTCAGGATTTGTCATTAGTAAATTTCTGAACATGTCCTCACACTTAGCCAACTCTTTAACTGTAGCCTCAGTACATTGATCCTCCACACCTGGATCATGATTGGGATGGTCAACATCTGGGTACTCACTTACATGATTAGGGTATTTAGCTGTTTGCAATGCACTGGTCTGAGATGACATATACTCTTTCAGGCTTTCATTCAGCAAACCTTGAGCTAATGTGTGATGACCATCAGTACTTAAACTGACCTCTGTTGTCATCTTGATTGGTGACTGGGCATTTGCACCACATAATGAGGCTAACTGTGATTCCACGAGTGTATTAACTTGTGCAACATCTTCTACCATTGGTAGTGAAGTACTTGTGCTTTCAGATGGCCCTTTGTCAAAATATACATTTGTTATTCCGGACTCCACTTTTTGTTGTTGAATATCATCCACACTTGCTCCATCCATCTTCATTTGGAATAACTCATTTAAGTTAGATCTTAAATCACTTTCTCTCGTTGATTTTGGAGAACATTCATTTTTGGCACTTGCCATTTGATTTCTGAACATCTCTTGTAAGTCCTCACACATAGCCAACTCTTTAACTGTATTTTCTATACTTGGATCATCCACACTTGGATCTTCATTACAATGTTTGAGATCTGGGTTCTCACTTATATGGCTAGGGCATTTAGCTGTATGCAATGCGCTGGTCTGAGATGACATATACTCTTTATCATTTAGCAAATTTTGAGCTGACGTGGGATGACCATGAGTACTTAAACTGACCTGTGTTACTATGTCGATTGGTGACTGGGCATTTGCACCACATGAGGCTGACTGTGGTTCTGTGAGTGAACTAACTTGTGCAACATCTTCTACCATTGGTAGTGAGGTACTTGAGCTCTCAGATGGCCCTTTGTCAAAATATACATTTGCTATTCCGGACTCCACTTTTTGCTTTTGAGTATCATCAACACTTGCTCCATCCATCTTCAATTGGCTTGACTCATTTAGGTAAGACCTCAAATAACTTCCCAATGATTTTGGAGAACATTCATCTTTGGCATTTGCCATTTGATGTAAATGAAGGTTGTCCTGGTGAGAAACTTCATTAACAACTGTATCACCACCTTGAGACTGTGTGAATATGCCTGCAGTTTGTTCACAATTCTGGTCAAGCATAACATTTACAGAAGGACTTGGACTTTGGAGGCCTGATTGCAATTCATTAGAATTTCTGAACATTCCTTGCATGTCCTCACACTTAGCCAACTCTTTAACTGTATTCTCTGTACTTGGACCATCCACACTTGGATTTTCATTACAATTCTTGAGATCTAGGTTCTCTTTTATATGATCAGGGTATTTAGCTCTATACAATGCATTGGTCTGAGATGACCAATGACCTGAGATGACACTTTGAACAAATGTGGGATGACCGTCAGTACTTAAACTGACCTCAATTTGTGGCTGGGCATTTGCTCCACATAAAGACAAGGCTGACTGTGGTTCTGTGAGTGAACTAGCTTGTGCAACATCTTCTACCATTGGTAGCAAAGTACTTGAGCTCTCAGAGGATCCTTTGTCAAAATACACATGTGTTATTTCAGACTCTTTGAATTCCTGTTCAGAATTAAGTTTACTGTCTGATTTCCTTTCATCTGAACAGATGTCACTTTGTGGGGAACAGGATATCCCAGAATCACTCTGTACAGGGCTAACAACCTGACTCACTGAGGTCCCGAAATATGTCACCTGCCTAACACAAGATGAAGAACTACCAGCTTCACAAGACACATCGACAACATATGTGTCAAAATTGTTTTTTGGTATTTTTGCCTCACTACCTTCCAAACTGAAACTGACATTTTTTTCATACCCCATTCCATAAGAAGCATTATCCATCACACTGTTTGTGGAAATAACTTTAGGTTGAATGTCACAAATGATGGGTAAAGAGGGTTCCTGACTACTGCTCGAACTTGCTATGCCAGTAGACATCTTCATAGGTTCATCTGATACCAGCCTTATCTCAGAAACTTTATCAAACACATTGCCTTTTGTAGAAGAAGGTTTAGAGTGTATGTCAGAAATGGACAGTAAATGGAGCTTTGGACTACTGCTCACACTTGCTATGTCGGTAGATACATGCATGGCTTCATCTAATCCCTGATTTGCCTTGGAAACTATATGTAACATATTACCTTTTGTAGAAACAGCTTTAGGTTGAATGTCAGAAATGATAGGTACAGGAGGTTCCTGATTACTGTTCCCACTTGTTATGCCAGAGGAAATCTGCATGGGTTCATCGGATCCCTGTCTTGTCTCAGAAACATCATGTGACATTTTAGGTTGAGTGTCACAAATGGAGGGTAAAAGTAGATCCTGACTACCACTTACAGTTTCGGAAGATACCTGCATACCTGTCTTAGAAACCTTATCAATCACATTGACTTTTGAAGAAATAGCTTTTGGTTGAATGTCAGAAATTATGGGTAATGGGAGTTCCGGACTAGAGCTCACACTTCTTACGCCACTAGATACATGCATGGCTTCATCTGATCCCTGGCTTGTCTTGGAAACTTTACCAAACATAGCGTCTATTGTGGAAATAGCTTGAGATTGAATGTCAGAAATTATGGTTAAAGAAAGTTCCTGATGAGAGCTCACACCTTCTGGGTTGGTAGATACTTTTTTGGCTTCATCTGATTCTTTGTCTATCTTGGAAACTTTAGCAAATGAATAGTCTTTTGAAGAAGTAGCTTTAAAGAGAATGCCACAAATGGAGGGTAAAGGAAGCTCCTGACTGCTGCTTACAGCTTCAGTGTCAGTAGACACCTGTGTGGCTTCATCTGATGTTGTGCTTATTGGACCTTTTTCTGATGGGTCAAGCACCGCAATGTCTACAATTTCATCCTGCTGTGAATGCAGCAATCGCTCAGCCTCTACATCGTCCAACATTCCCAACCGGTGGGCATCATTTACACTGACTACGCACTTTTTCTCTGGATCAATGATGGCCTTCCTGATCGGCTCTGAACACAGAACACTTCTGCTAATATCATCAGTAATCAGACCCGCCTCTAAAGCATCACAAATGCTAATGGTTTTTCCAACTGCTGCATCATAGAAATAACCCAGAAGGTTCTGCTTTACCATGATCTGTAGAGCTACCTTATTTGAGATCCATCCTTTATTAGCAGAAGTGTTTAGAACTGACAATGTGGCACTTTCTTTATCTTTAAAATTATCCTCATTAAGCTGCAATGCAAGTACCTCTAAGACAGTCTCTTCATCAATAAGTCCCTTATCAAGAGCAGCTTCAAGGTCATACCGTTTTCCCGAGGTGACATCTAAAATCCCGCCTTCCTCTACTTGTGCCATTAAAAGATGAATGGCATAATCTCTCTCAAGTTTGTCATCCCACACAACCTCCGTAAAGGTGAGTTCAGAGGGCATTTCTGTATAACTAAGTGCTTCCGAAGGCAATATTAATGAGGATTCTTGGTCTTGTTCTTGAATGACATCTTTACATTCAGGGTTCACTTGTGAACATACATTTGTGGCAGTTGCTGGTGTAGAAAGTGCTGTTTCTGGTAACTGCATTGCTTTTGACAGCTGTACATTTGTGTCTGCTTGATATTCATCTATGATCGAACATGCAGAATCCTTTTGCAGTTTATGAGTTTCACTTACAGTCACATGATCATTACTGCCTAGGAAAATACCACATTTTTGATCTGCTGGTAAGGTGTTTAAATCAAGGTAATTGTGTAGTACGTTAGCATCCATTGCATCATACTCTTCTTCTGTTCTGCTTTCCAATGGTTCACATATTTGCAATTCTCCCAATGCACAATACTTGTCTTCCAGACAGTCATTGTCAGTGTCCACAATGCTGAGTGGAGATTCACGCAAATCTTCTGAAACATCATTCATACTAATCTCATCTGACCTTTCTGACTGTAAATGTTCAAAGAGTATTTTAGCCATTTTGTTTAGCTGCAAATCAAAGATTAGCAGCCTTTGACCAGATTCTGGATCCATATAACTGTTCATCATAAGGTAGGAAGCAAATAATTGTTTTGCCTCAGAAAGAGATGGTGCATTCGTGTCATATTCCTCACTTATTTTTTCACCAGATGCACAAGATCCTTTGATTTGTAGCTCCTGCATTACTAGCCATGATGAAAACCTGTTACTCAGTTCATCTACATCAGGGATCACATCTGGGATCTCTATTGTCTTCAATAGCTCTTTTGTAAATGTCTCAATTAAATTTTTCTCCAACGCAAAGTCTATATCAACAACCTCAGAGGTTTCAGGTATGTACAAGCCAGTTATCTTCTGTCGGTTGAGGAAAAGTTCAGACGCCAGTTTGTCTGTGATTATATTTTGCTGAAGAGAGGTGGAAAAAGAGAGGATTTCACCAGCGTTAGGCCAAAGAAGACCCATGAAGGCTTTCTGTCTTTCCAGGACTAACAATGCACTACTGGAGCTTATTAAGTCACATTGGACAGCCTCATCAACTGTAAGTCTAGCCTTATTGTGAGGGTTAACAATGCCACCATTTTGGGCCTGGTGGCTTAGTATTTCGCTCGCAGTGTCCTGATCAATCAGACCCTCAGATAAAGCCTCCTCAACAGTGAGTTTATGGCCATTTTTAGGATCAACAATGCCTCCCGCAAACAACTGAGTGCTTAGCAACCGAGACATGGTGTCTCGATCAATAACACCATCATGCATGGCTTTTATAACATTAATCTCTTTTCCAGATCTGAGGGATACAGTTCCTACTTTTCCACGTTTCACTGGAAGCAAGCATAGTCTCGTCGGCTCATGCATCACACTTCTCTGCACGAGCTGACTAAGTGTGACTTTTTCTCCAGTATTGGGGTCAATCAAGTTCTTCCAAGTGTCCTTCACCTCCAATATCTCGATAAAGAGTGAGTGAGGTATCAGGCTGAGCTGAAAAGCTCTGTCCAGATGTAGGATATCACCAGCCAATCTCAACCCTCCAGTCGCTACCAAGATTTCAATGAACTTTATAGCTGTTTGCACAGATATAGATCCACTTTCCAGGGCTGCTATAAAAGGTAAGGGTTCTAAAGCAAACCGGGGGTCCTGAACACATTTTTTTTGCGTCATTCAAATCCTGAAGTTGCCTGAACATCTCATCATCCACAAGTTGGCTCTTGAATGCGTCCTCTAAATCCATACACAACTGCTGTTCAGGCCAGATGAGTCCAGTGGTTATTAGCTGAGCCTCTAAAAGGCTGAGTCCTGTGATCTGGTCAATAATCCCATGATTCACAGAGCAACAAACTGACATGACAGCTCCACTTTCAACTTCCAGAATCCCTTGGATGACTTTGTGAGCCTGGAAACAGATGAAAGAAATCCAGATGTTACTAAAGGTGCATTCAAGCGCAATCGCTAGATATTTAGATTACAGTATTGGTTGTAAATGCAATCAAACATACTCACCCGTCAGTCAAGTCTATGGACTGTACTAACTCATGTGCAACAGTCAGCAAGAGAAATGGTACGCAATAAAAGCTTACATGCATCTGTGAATAGAACTCAGTATTTTGCAGAACATCACGGTTAGAGAAAACACACACACACACACACATATAAAGAGAGAATAATGTTATTACTGTATGTGCAGTGTTGTAAACCCCATGTAGACAAGGAAAAGAAAAGTCCATTGGGATTGCTGTGAATAAAGAGTGAGGCTGGCTGACATGCAAGGTATGTTTACAGCATACTCAGTTCATCGTGACTATTTTACACACACAAACAAAAGTGTCTTTCTTCACCTTCACAGTGGTGGCATTAAAGAGTTAGAGATGCTTACCATGCTACTTTTTTTTCAAGCTGTCAAAACAAAGGTTAGTCATGCAGTTGAAAAGAGAGTTTACACTTTGCTAAAATGGACCATCATACTATATACAACCACCATTTGGCTGGAATTTGGTAATATCTCACCTGATCTGCCGAGGACGTTGCATCTACACACTGTTGAGAAATCTCACTGTAGGCCTGATGAAGAGATGTTAGCTGTTCCTTTGCCTCTTGCTTTTCTTCTTCTGTCATTCTGGTGCAAAACAAAATTAAATACAAACACGATTAGTACATAAAGCTCTTAAAAATGAGAAATTAAGTAAACCAACACAATTTATCTAATACAATGTATTAGATATCTATCAGAAATTGCAATTCATTCTCTGTGAAATGCTGTCCTTTTGTTGACATTAGGGGTTGTCACGATACTGGAATTCAGTACCAATAGATATATAAAAATGTTAATTTCCTGCTAACATTTGAGCGCTGTTGAGCGCGCTCTTAAACAGCGCTGATTTGCCGTTGTGTTCACGTGCTCAACGGAAATGACTGTGATTGGCCGAGACGGTCATCAGTTCACTAAACTCACCACTCTGAGTGCAACCACAGATACGGGGACACTGGAGTGTTTCAAAGTCACGTCGATCAGCTTGTTTGTCTATAAGCTGACATACGAGCGATCCGCTGATGAATCGCGGCTTTAAAATGCTCCAGTGTCCCTGTATCTGTGGTTTTTAAAATTTCAGTATCAATTGATATCGAATTCCAGTATCGTGCAACCCTAGTTGACATTATAACATACTTGTCGCTGTGTTTGGTTAGCATCAGCTGTGTAGTTCGCAAAGCTTCTCCAATTTGCTCTTTCTTTGTCACCATCTCTTCCATGGACATCTATAATAAAACATAAGGTCACACTTTACTTTAAGGTACAATTCTTGCCATTAATAAACAATTAACTATGACTTTAAGCTCAATAAACCCCTAAACTACTGCTTATTAATTGTGATAAAGGTTGACAGGGACAGTAATATTCGGCCGGGAAAGATAATATACCTCAGGCTACCTAAGTTGTGGCGATGGTAAAGTTAACAGTTCGAGAGGCATGCTATGTTTATGTCCTTAAAACAACAGGAGCAAAGGGGCTGAAAGTACTTCACTTTCTCAGTGTTTCACTGCCAAATGCATGCTTATAAGTTGGTATGCCCATTTTGGTGTTTGTTAGTTTTTTAAAACACTGCTTTGTCTAAATAAAGTGAACAATTTTGAAAGGGATTCTCTGTTTATGTCCTTAATACAAGAGCAGCAATAAGGGGTCTGAAATCAGTTCACTTTCGCAGTGCATCCAGGGATTCTCTGTTTATGTCCGTGCATCAGTCTCTTTTTAGATGAATGCGTTTGGGGTTTCATTGATTCATTTAAGGTCTCCGACTTCCACAAGTTTTTCTAATTATTGTATCGTAGTTTTCTTGCTCTGAATCCTTCATTGTGCTCGATCAGGTAAATAATTTCCTTGTTTTCACCTTCTACATTATATTGCATTAGAAGGAATATCACAAGCTAAGACTATATGTTTGGGGTGGTTGGTTGGGTGGTTGGGGCCTAGCAGCGGTGATTGGTAAGTGATGAGGGGAGGGGTGGGGGAAGTTGACCATCACTGCTAGTTGTTGGTTTTGGGTATTAATAGAATAAAGATCATGCAGAATATGTGCTTAATAAGTACTAATAAGCGTCCAATAAAAATCTTAATAATAGGCAGATATTAAGCCAAGTAATTTTGTTTTTAAAAGTCATCTAATAGACATCCAAACATGTCTTGGACCAAGCAAACTAAATTTTGGCTTTCAGTGAAAATAGACTAATCTATTAGATGTCTAACAATATTCCAAAAATAGAGCAGTCATCAGATTAGACAGACTTCACGTGTGTAGTCATTCACTCCTGTCTATATGACGACTAGTCTATTTTGGACTATTGTTAGATATCTAATATATTTTCACTGGGGATGTCCAACAGATTTTAGCTCCAACTGGTCTCAATACACCTGCAAGGATGTTTCTAGAAAGCTAGAAAGCCTAATAGGAGCTTGATTAGCTAACCCAGGTGTGTTCAATTGCAGGACACCGGCCCTCCAGGGCTGAGTTTGGGCACCCCTGATTTAAGGTCTTTGACTTTGGTCCACAAGTTTTAATTATTGTTTCGTAGTTTTCTTGATCTGAACTTTTCATTGTGCTCAGTCTGGTGAATAATTTCCTTGTTTTCACCTTCGGAATTATATTGCGTTGGAAGGAATATCACAAGCTAAGACTATATGTGTGGGGTGGTTGGGGGATAGCAAGTACAGTAAGTGATGGGGGAAGGGGTGGGGGTGGCTGCTAGTAGTTGGGTTTGGGTATAATAGAATAAAGATCATGCAGAATATGTGCTTAATAAGTACTAATAAGCAGCCAATATCTTAATAATAGGCATATATTAAGCCAAGTAATTTTGTGTTTAAAATTCTAATAGACATCCAAACAAAATCTAATAAACATCCAAACAAGTCTTGGACACAACAAAATAAATTTTGCCTTTCAGTTAAAATCTAATAGACGTCTAACAATAATCCAAAAATAGAGCAGTCATGAGATTAGACAGACTTCACGTGTGTAGTCATTCACTCCTGTCTATATGACGACTAGTCTATTTTTGGACTGATGTTAGATATCTAATATATTTTCAACGAAAGCCCAAATTTAGCCTTGTTTTGTTTTATGTTCTGTTTATTAGAACCACAAAAAATGCAAGCTGAGATATAAAACTAATTGAATTGAATATGTATGTTTGATTTTATATACAATAGGTTCCATAAGTCTGAGACCATGACTAAAAACTGGCATTCAAATCTAAATGAAAACAGTACAAGGACAATTTTGGGGGTATTTATGAATATAATATAATATAATATAATATAATATAATATAATATAATATAATATAATATAATATAATATAATAAAATATAATAAAATATAATAAAATATAATATAATATAATATAATATAATATAATATAATAAAATATAATATAATATAATATAATATAATAATTTAATATAATAAAATATAATATAATATAATAAAATAAAATATAATATAATATAATATAATATAATAATTTAATATAATATAATATAATAAAATAAAATAAAATAAAATAAAATAAAATATAATATAATAAAATATAATAAAATATAATATAATATAACATAATATAATAAAATATAATAAAATATAAAATAATATAATAAAATATAATATAATAAAATATAATATAATATAATATAACATAATATAATATAATAAAATATAATATAATAACATATAATAAAATATAATATAATATAATATAACATAATATAATATAATAAAATATAATAAAATATAAAATAATATAATAAAATATAATATAATATAATAAAATATAATATAATATAATAATATAACATAACATAATATAATATAATATAATATAATATAATATAATAAAATATAATAAAATATAATAACATATAATAAAATATAATATAATATAATATAATATAATAAAATATAATATAATAAAATATAATATAATATAATATAATATAATATAATAAAATAAAATGTAATAAAATGTAATCAAATATAATATAATATAATATAATATAATGATATTATAACTCAATTCCATCCATTTCTTTGAACTGCTGTAGGGTTGTAGGGATGCTGGAGCCTTTCTAACACTGTAAATAATATTGCAGCATTAATTTTGTAGCTGAATCAACTTAACTATTCAAGTCATCTCCACTTACATCAATCAAATGGACTAAAAATATTAACTTAAACTTTGTATAACTAAAAACAAAAGTAAAACCTGATTAGCTTATTAAAATAAGTAGCATGAAACATTTGTTGTCATGATTTTCTGTCATATAATATTTTACACCAATTCAAAGACACTCACAATCCATCACAGGGTCCAGAAATTACACGTGGACATTTTTGGCATTGTGTATACCTGGTGATGATAAGACGTCTTTTTGTCAATCTAACTTACTGCAGTATATATTCTGAGGTGTTTTAAGCTTGACTATTTCCTTGGGTAGGTAATAAAATGCATTAGTTCTCTATTGCTTGTTTTGCAGATGCTCATGTGGCAAACTGCATTTAAACAGCCACAAAATAACATACTCTCTACCTACTGATCTCTTTCATAAACATTAAAAGTGTTTATGGGATTTAAATCCTTAATTTTGAAGGTGAAAACTGTCTCTTACCAGTGCTAAACCTCAATGTTTGGGACAGTTTTGCAGCTATCAGATCAGAATATCACTATTATTTTCCATTATCATCCCTATTTAAACTGTGCAGTATTTCATCAAATTAATAAAAACCCCTGTCCTTATATGTCTTCTTTAACCCCTTACCTGTCACCACACATTTTGAGTTCACACGTCAAAATTATAGGTGATATATGCATATAAGGTTTGTCAAGATAAGTTCAGGTTTATGCAATAGTTTTTTAATAAATATGTCCTGAAAGCATCCCATCAGTAGGAGAGGGAAAATTAATTGGGTAAACCTGTCACAGACTTGCTAGAAACTTATTTGGAGCTAAAGTGTGGGATATTGACCCAAAGGAAGCAGGATTTAACTCCCCTACTTAAAAAAAAATGGATAAAAGCAGCAGGATTAAACGAAATGTGTCTCCCTTATCTACATGTGATCCGCTCAATCAAAATGCATCTTAATACCAGGTGTAAACAGGGTTAATAGTGTCTCCAGTTCACCTAGTCCACATGTTTTGGGGTTGTGGAGGGACATGTCATTTTTTCATGTTTTACTCAAATTATTAGAACTATAATAATGTGATTTATAATGAGAAAGAGTAAGCTTTTCCAAAAACAATCTCGAGATTCGGGGATTCTACTGTATTTTTAAGGATGTTTTGCCATGTTTCACTCATATTATTATAATGATACTGTGATTTATATAATGAGAATAAGCCAAATATAAGCATTTCCATAAACAGTCTCAAATGTTTGGGTTTTACTGTATTTCTGAAGATGTTTTGCCATGTTTTACTCATATTATTAGAATAATAATGTGATTTATATAATGAGAACGAGCCAAATATAAGAGTTTCTCAGATTGTTGGGTTCTACTGTATTTCTGAAGATATTTTGCCATGTTTCACTCATATTATTATAATAATAATGTGATTTATATGACGAGAATTTTCGCCAAAATATAAGCATTTCCATAAACAGTCTCAAATGTTTGGGTTCTACTATTTTTAAAGATGTTTTGCCATGTTTTACTCATTTTATTATAATAATAATGTCATTTATATATCGAGAATGAGCAAAATATAAGAGTTTCTCAAATGTTTGGGTTCTACTGTATTTTTGAAGATGTTTTGCCATTTTTCACTCATATAATTATAATAATACTGTGATTTATATGATGAGAATTAGCCAAATATAAGCATTTCCATAAACGATCTCAAATATTTAGATTCTACTGTATTTTTGAAGTTATTGTGCCATTTTCAGTCTAATAAGCATAATAATACTGTGATTTATATAATGACAATGAGCAAAATATAAGCATTTCTCAGATTTTTGGGTTCTACTGTATTTCTGAAGACGTTTTGCCATGTTTCACTCATATAATTATAATAATACTGTGATTTATATGATGAGAATTAGCCAAATATAAGCATTTCCATAAACAGTCTCAAATGTTTGGGTTCTACTGTATTTTTTTAAGATATTTTGCCATGTTTCACTCATATTATTATAATAATAATAATGTGATTTATATGATGAGAATTAGCCAAATATAAGCATTTCTCAGATTTTTGGATTCTACTGTATATTTAAAGATATTTCACCAGATTTATAAAAATGTTTAATATTGCTATAGGTTGCAGAAGTTAAACAAAGATATATTTCTGTATCAATCTGACAACATTTTAATTTGGGGGTTTATTTTATTTGTTAAACTGTTCTCTGCTTTGGGACAGTCAACCGTACACTGACACCCAAATTACTTGGCAAGTGGTGTGTAAGATTGTGTGTAATGAGGCGATGAGATATGTCACCAATATAACCACCAATGTGCTTTGCATGTAAATCCCACTATAATGTGTACAGTTTATCACACTGTACATTCTGTTGCATGTTGTGGATGTGTCACTTCTGTGCTTGTGGATACACTTTCATTGGACTAATATTGTTGTCCTTTGCGTGACAGTGAAAACGACCAGAGGCTGGTCCAGATGTGATATGACAAAATAGCTGATAACTTAGATGAAGGCATAGACATTTTGAGGGATGTATGTGGACAATAAAACGAATGTGTGAACAACACAAACATATGAAGAAGAGATATGCATGAAATAATCTTTATTCCATTTTTTTATTTAAAAAAATAATAACATAAGAAAATGTGGTTGTTTTGTTGTCTTTGACATTTGCTTATCAAAAAAGTTGCCTCCCTAAAATGTTCACCATGTTGGCAGGATGATGATGTTAAAAACGCTATACTTCTCTACAAACGCAATGTGCAGTAACTATGCAAACACTAAAACTGAGCACAGGATTGTGTTACCGAATTTTGACCAGATGTGTAGTGATTGCACTTTGCATTTAGATGGCTGTACAGAAAGCTATTCAAATAACCATCAAATAGTTTGACTTGTTTACCTGCGGTTTACTAGTGCTCTCAGTGCTGGATTTTCCATCACTTTGAGCCTTTCCGTCTTTGTTCAGATTTGTTTTCATACTGGACATCCAATTCAATAACTTGTTAACCTTATCGCCATGCTCTTTCTTCTCATCCTCAACAGACCTCTAAAATAATTGGGGGAAGAAAATGTAGTGTGGATTAGAAAGCAATATACTGTAAAACATCCATTATTAACGCAGTAACCTCTGTATTTGAATACAATATACATATGAGCAAGTCTGGAAAGTTCTCCCCTTTTTGGCGAGGTATGCTTGGCAATGAATTAAATCAAGGTAATCTATCGCAGATATACGAGACACTTTTAAACAATATGTTACAGTAGGAAATATAAAATCCCATATTTTAAAGACTCCCATTTTCCCCATTATGTCCTTAGCATAACATATATATTCTTCTATTATTCTTCTGGTAGCAAATATACTACATTTGCCTTTTTCTGCTATTTATAAAACATTCAGCAAAATGGTCTGATTTTAGATGTGATCAGAAGTGTCTATAGGTATAGAAATATTGGAAAGATGAAGTATTGCCAGTACTATGGGGCTTTGTTACTTCAAGAAGGACAAACCCAGTGTGGCTGTCAAAGACGCTCTTTTCCAGAGCTTCCTTGAAAGAGATTTTCCGCTTGGTTTTGGGGCAGGTGATACATTTTGAATGGGAATTGTCATGTTGAAGATGTGCAGCGGTGGTTTTGTCAATCAAGCAGTAATGCAGGGCATCCTCTAGTGAGACTCTCTCTTTAGTTTCTGGGTTTATGATCCCACCAGTTGCCAATTGAAACTCAAGACATCTTAACCCAATATCTTTCGGGAAGAGGTTCTCCTGCATGGCTTGAGCCACATTTAAAGTCTTTCCATTCTGAGGGTGAGTGATCCCATCGTAGGCTTGCTCACATTGCTGGATCTGCCTGGCAAAACTCTCATCTAAAAGTCCTCGATGCTGTGCTTGTGAAATCTTAACTCTTTCTCCAGATGCTGGATCACAGATTCCTCCAGTGCACGCTTGAGCTTCTAGCATCCTCATTGCTGAAAGTCGGTCCACAAGGTTCAGCTGGTGTCCTTTGAAAACCGAGAGTCGCTTCTTTAAAGAAACATCCCAAAGTCCTGCAATGGGACTGTTGGGAAGTTTATAGACAACTCTTCTGGAGATCAAACGATCAGCAAGCTCAGATGCACTGAGTTGACCACTGCGGTAGCTATCCAGCTCCTCCATTTGGAGAGTTTTCAGACTGAGAGCGTTTTCGATGCAAAGCTGCCGTCCGGTCTTAGGGTCGGTTAGGATGTGTAGAAGATTCCTACTCGAGTCCATGATTGTAATCTCCTGCCATTCGCTCTCTTGTTGTGAAAGAAACAGGTAGGTTCTCTTGTCAACAAAACCAGCTTTATATGCTTCATAGGCCGACATTTTATCACCATTAGAAGTGTTGATGACTGATATTCTGCGCTTGCTAGATGGCGAGAGGGTGTAGAGACTCTGGTCACCAAATGGTAGAAGATACACTCCACCGTTGACATCATATACACAGATTCGCAGTAGTTCACTGTAATATGCCTTCTGTCCTGTTTCTGGGTGGTGGAAATCCTTTGGGTTACTGACTGGATCATAAAGAGTTTGAAGGGTGGCTTGATTTATGAGCCCCTGTTCCAGTGCACTATCCATAGGTACCCTACTTCCAATCAATGGGTGAATCAAGCCTCCTGTTGCGATCTGAGTTTCCATTATTGCTTTCCCTCGATGTCTGTCTAGGATTCTCTGCTCCATAGCCTGAAACACTGAAAGAATCTTCCCGGCATGAGTATAGCCACTTACTGCTTTGTATGCATCACTGATTTTGTCCTTGAGATCCTCAGTAATGATCCCTTTCTCAAAAGCATCTGAAGGAGAGTAACCTTCACCTGTTATAGGATCAATAATGCATCCGGTGGCAGCTTGTGCCTCCAAAAACTCAACGGCATAAGTTTTAGGCAGAAATCCTCCAGCAACAGCATCTAAGAAAGACAGCTTTTTCTTGCTAGACTCCATGTAAACTCCTGCAATTGAGGACGGTTTGCCTAGAAATTCAGCAAGGGATGCTTCTATCTCATCAATAGTAATGAGGCCTGTTTGCAACTTGAGTGCAATCTCCTGAGTGATTATTCTCAATTTTAGCAGCTTCTTAATACTTATCCGTCCTCTGAGACCTTGAATTTTATTGGAAGATGATTCCATTGTTACCCCTTTCGAATGGCTTGATATAGGTGAGTCAGAAGCAAGATTGAAGGAGGACTCAGAGTCGTTGACACTGAAAGAAACAGTCTGGCTTTTCCCAGACCGGCCTTTATCAGAAATGGAGCTTTTCCTGAGTATGGAATCAGTAACACTGCTCTGACTGTTACCAACCATCACCTGGTTTGTGTGCATTTCAAATGCATTTGAGTTTTGAAGTGGAACAGAATTTTCCATTTTCTTGGTAGAATA
This sequence comes from Danio kyathit, assembly GCA_903798195.1. Classification (NCBI taxonomy): domain Eukaryota; kingdom Metazoa; phylum Chordata; class Actinopteri; order Cypriniformes; family Danionidae; genus Danio; species Danio kyathit. The sequence goes on along the minus strand of LR812531.1, from coordinate 1,745,994 downwards.
TTCCACAGTTTTCTCGCTGATTATGTGCATATTACTTTGTGTGACTTTCTTTAGTTCCTCCAGCACTTTTTCCTTTTCCAGTGTTGCAATCTGCAAAAATTAAATGATTTATAATATTAGGGATTTGAAATATGAAACACTATGTGTACATATCTTTATGCTTATATCTGATCAAATCTAAAGAGAATACAGGGGAGCAAATAAACTCTTATACTGGAACCGAGGGGGAGATCTCCCTTAACTAGGGTGGAAATTACTCACTTTACCTCAACCTTACCAATAAAAGCTTAACAGAACTGAATACACTTCATTTGAAGTCTTACCTCAGAGCTCATTTTCATCTTCTTTAGTTCTTCCTCCAGGTTCAGTTTCGCTTCCTCATATGAAGCCACAATTTTCTGAGTGAGCTGAAGTTCAGTCCTCAGCTTTGCCAGTTCTTCGTCTTTTGCACACTGATGATTGACCTGTCCAAGTGCCTCCAGATCTTTCAGATGTTTCTGCTCAGAGCTCATCGCCACCTCAAGCTTCAGATTCTTCTCCTGCAGAGACTTCATTTCCTTGATGTACGAAACAATTTGCTCCTTCAGAGATCTTGCTTCTCTTTCTGAGATGTCCAGTTTCTGCTCTGTCCCAGTCAGTGTTTCCTTTAACCTTGATATCTCATGCGAGCTGTCCTTATGAATACTGTCAAGTTGAAAAATACTGGATTTTACCCTGATCTTTTCAGTTTCCATCTCAGAAATCTTTGATTTTGCTTTGAGAAGTTCAAGGTCAAGGATTCCTCTCTGTCGCTCACATTCATCCAACTGTGTGCGTACATTACAGAGGTTTTGTTCAGCCTCCTGCTTGGCTTTAGTAGCATTGGCAATTATTGCTTTCAGCTTCTCCACTTCTTGAGACAGGAGCCTTTTGTCTCTCTCCACACTTTCCACACTGTGCGACTGCTCCTTCGATCTCCTCTCATGCTCCAACTTTAAGCGCGACTCCTGCAATGAAAGCTTTTGCTCCATTTCAGCCTGCACTAACTGTAGTTGTGTCTCGTAGCCTTTCTTCTGCAAGTCGAGTTTGCCTTTAAGATCGTCAAGCATCTTTTTACAGTTGTCCAATTGTTCGCCAAGCTTTTGTGACCTCAACTCTGCAGCTGACACCTGATTTTGCTTCTGTTTAAGCTCTTCTTGGGTTTGCCTCAACTTCTGCTTCAACTCTGACGTTTGGAGAGTTAAACTTGTGATTTTGTCCTCTGCAACATTCCTGCCCTTTTGTGAAGTGACCAGCTCTTGCTTTAAATTCAGTACAGATTTATCTGCACTCGAGCTCATTTCTCGCATAACAGAACTCTTTCTTTGCATCTCCATCTCAAACTCTTTAACTTTGGACTGATTTAACCTGTTTTCTTCAGTCACTCGCTGGAGCTCATCTTTTGTTCTTTTTAGAGTACCACTAAGATCATCAAATTCACTTTTTAAAACATGTAACTTCTGGTCAGCTGTTTGTTTATCCCTCTGAAGGGAGGAGATGTCTTGTTTCAGGCTTACTGTGGTTTTCTCTGAGCTTCCGCTAATCCTGCTAATCGTCTGCTTACATTTCATGAGCTCATTTTCAAGTTCTCGTACCTTAGACATGTTCTTCTTACCTTCAGATGACTCCCTTTGAGATTCTCCGATGGCTTTTTTTAAAGATAAATTCAGGTTATTTATCTCAGCTTTGTGTTCCTGAACCTTCTGATTAGCAAGATTCCTCTCGGTGCATATGGAGCTCAGCTCTGCTTTGAGATTTGAGATATCTTTTTCATAGTTGGTGATGGTCAACGCAAGAGACTTGATCTTCTGCTGCAGCTCAGTTGTCTTTTTACCTTCATCGTTGCAATCTTTGAGTTTGATTTGTAGCTCATGAGATACCTGGGTTTGACTCAGGAGTTCCTCTTCAATGATTTTTACCTGAGATTTAGCACTTTCTGCTTGGGATCTGAGAATATTAACTTGCTGTTCCTTACTTCCAATCTCAATGCATGCTCTGTCAAGCTCTGCTTTCACATTTTTAATGGAGCGTTCAGTGTCCATGTTTATCTTCTTGAGATCTTCTACTTTTTTAGTAAGCTGTGTCACTTGCAAAGAGCTTTTCTGAAGCTCCAAATCAAGGTTTTTAATTTTGCTTTGAGCTTCCTTCTCGGTTCTTGTCTTCAAATTGATTTCTTCTTTCGCTCTCTGGAGTTGCTCCTTCAAAACATCTGCCTCACTCTTCAGAGTTTTAATCTTTTGCTCAACGTGAGATTTGTCTTGCTGGACTGACTCGATACTTACCTTCAGATGTCGGCTATCACTTTCCAGAAGCTGATTTTTTCGATTAAGTTCATTGACTTTGAATGCCATCTGCTCTACTTCAGTCTGTTTGCTAGACAACTCATCTTCCATGCATCTTAACTTATGAGTGCTCTCCTGCTCCAGCGAGGTCCACTGCAGGAGTTTACCTTGATTGAGCTTGAGTTGATCTTTAAGACCATCCACCTCAGTCTTCTGGAAAAGCAGCCTTTGCTCCAGAGCTGATTTGTCTCTTTGGAGAGACTTGATTTGTTCTTGATACACATAGACGGACTTCTTTAGTTCAGAAGTTTCTTGTCTCAGCTCTTCTGATTTCTGTCTCATGTTGGAGCGATCTGCATCCATTTCTACTTGAATCTTCAACAGCCTGTTGTTCGCCTCATCTAAGAGTTCTTTAAAACGCTGAGCTTTCTCATCGGCCACAGTTTTGTGGACAATAACAGAGTTTAATTCAGACTTCAAAGTCTTGATCTCACTCTCAGCTCGCTTCTTACCCAAAATGAGCTCTTCCATTTTGCCTTGCAGGACTTCTGCTTCAGATTCAGAGTGGATTATTGAAGAATTGCTTGTAAATGTTGACAGTGCACCTGCTTTGGAGAAACCCAACAAGGATTCGCCTTGTATCATTCTGACGTCTGATTTGTGGGCCAGATTCATTTCCATGATTCTCACTTGGTTAAGCAGCTCTGCTTCTGTGTCCTCCTTAGCCCTCAATTCTCGCTCTAGCGTACGACTGTGCTCCTCCAAACCCTGTACATCACTATCCTTACGCCGTAAATGATCCTCCAGCTTCTTACGGGCTAATGTACTCTCCTCAATGCTCTTTTTAAGGTTACGAAGGCTCTCTTCTAGTGATGCCTGTTTGGCTTCTGATTGCTGGACTTGTTGTCGAGCACGATTTAATTCCTGATCAGTAGATCCTTTGCTTTTGATCACACCCTCAAGTTCCATACGATATTTCTGGGCCTCATATTCAGCCTTTGATTTTTGCAAGGTCAAGTCCTCGATTGACTTTTTCTGCATCTCGAGATCTGCTCCGAGGATCTCCAGCTGCTGTTGCCTGTTAGACAGCGAAGCCTCCAGTTCCAGTACCTGACGCCGGAGTCTGGTGATCTCCTCTTCGCTCGTAGATTTCTGCAGCTCTATGCTCTCGGTCCAGCTAAGGTACTCCGCATTTTCCAATGATTTCCTCCTCTGAAATGAAAGATACAGTCATCTTCCAGTCTATCACTTTGGAGGGGAAAAGGCGGGTCTTGCCCACTTACCAGTAAAAGGTTAAATAACCACCACCACCACCGAATACTTTCCAGGTCGCCAGCAATGATACAAGATATAGCATATGTGCTATTTTGTATCAGGAGAAAATACTGTGTATTGCACCAGCAGAATGTAATAAATGCATGCTGTATGTTAGCGTTTTATGCATCACAAAGTGTTGTTAAATTGCATTGCAAAGTCATTAACTGCAGTTCATATTCCTTCAAGAAGACAAACAAGCATTCTTAGCATGTGTATTTATGCATTATTAACCCAGGCCTTGGCCACTTGGGAAGGAATTCTCTAAACAGGGAATATTGTGATGTGCACATTCCCAGAAAATAACTCAGGACTGAAATTGAGGTGTTTGTAGGAACTCAGAAAAGATGCTCCTTATATAGATTAACTACCACTGGTTAAATACTCTGCATTTTCCAATGATTTCATCTTCTTAAATGAAAGATACAGTCATTTTCTAGTGTACCACTTTGTAGGGGAAAAGGCGGTTCTTGCACACTTACCAGTAAAAGGTTGAATAACCACCACCACCACTGCATACTTTCCAGGACATGCTTTCCCAGCAATGATACAAAATATAGCATGTGTGCTATTTTGTATCAGGAAGAAATACTGTGTATTGCACCAGCAGAATGTCATAAATATGCACTGTATCTTAGTGTTTTATGCGTCAAAACACTCTGGGAGCAAAGTGTTGCAAAATCGCATGTGATAAAGCTGCAACTACGCATAAATAGAAAGGAAATATTAGCATTTTAGCTACAATGCTAATGTTAATGAACAACAGTTGAAAACCATTCGTCAAAGCCCTCCTGTCAAAAACTCTTTTTCAAATATTTCCCAAGTGATGTTTAACAGAGGAGAGTTTTTCAATATATTTTTTTGGTTTAACTAATTTCTAATAAATAATTTCTTTTATCTTTGCCATGATGACAGTAACTACTATTTTACTTGTTATTTGCAACCCAGGCTCATCATTGATATGTACCCCTGCATATATTTCTGGACAGCGCGAAAGACGTCCCAGGAGGTACGCTTTTTTGCAGTTTTTTGTATTCGTAAATCCACCAGAGGCCGCTGTGTAGGCTTTTTCAGATCTCAAATTTCTCTCGCGAGTGCCATTCGTGCCTGCTGTTCTCGTGTAAATCCACCAGAGGCCACTGTCGACTGACTGACTCATCGACCAACCGATCCATCACCCTGCCCACCCTCTTCCCTAAACCCCTTCGATAGTGTTTTCAAAAGCACTGATTGACCCGCCCACCGCTTCCCTAAACCCAAATGACAGTATTTGACAGGCTGCCTGATTTTCACCTCGTTTTTAGATCTTACCTTGTTCTCACCCTGTTATTTACTGTTTTATTTTATTTTTTGCCTTTTTTTTTGCTTTCTGGAATTATTATTCGCTAGACAAACCCTGTCATCCGCTCCACCTCACAAGTCCAGCGACATGTGCAACGAGCCACTAGGCGAACTGGTAACAGCGGAAAAGCCGTCCACACAGAGGTAAGCGGTCGGATAATAGGATAACGAACAGAATTCATCGGCAGCGTTTTATACCACCCTGTAGGGTTCGTTTCAAAGACGAAATGCAGCCATACGTAGCTCTGGATACATAATTCGCGCTCTCCAAAAATGCATACGGGGGTACGTTTTCACAATGAGCCTGTGATGGTTATTTTTCAAGATACTAGTATTGAGCTTAAAGTGACATTTAAATATGTAACTTGGTTAATTAGGTTACCAAGGCAACTACCAAGGTTAATTAGGCAAGTAGCTGGACAACAGTAGTTTGCTCTGTAGCCCCAAAAAACGTAATAATAATATTGACCTTGGCAGTTTTTACATCGTTTTCAATTTATCCAGGGGAAAAATCGAATAGGAAATAATATGGAAAATTGTCTTGCACTGTTAAACATCATTAGGAAAATATTTAAACAAATAAAGTTCACAGGAGTGCTAATTATTTTGTCTTCATCTGTATATAAAGCATTAAAGAGAGTATAACGTTCACTTATGAACCCTACCTCGTCCTCTTCAGCTCTCTTCAGTGTTTCACCAGCAAACTTCACATACTGTGTCATGAGAGTAACCAGGGCTGTGTACCGTGTACGAAGGTCCATAAACTGAAGAGGAAAACAAAGACAATCACATTTTAATATGAAGAAAGTAAGGCTGGGTGCATGCTTTGAGTGTGTGCTCTTGTACCTCTTGCTGGATAACATCAGATGAGCTCTGCATCTTCCTCCTCTTCACAGGGGACTTGTGCTGAGAGTCCACCATGGCTCTATAAGTCATTAGCTGCAGTTCATATTCCTTCAAGAGGACAAACAAGCATTATTAGGATGTGTAGTTATGCATTATTAACCCAGGCAGTGGCTGCTTGGGAAGGAATTATCTAAATTGGGGATCTTGTGATGTGTACATTGCCAGGAAGTAACTCAGTACTGAGGGAATTGAGAAAAGATGCTCACTATAAAGAATAACTAGCACTGGAGTGACTGCTCAAAATACATTATTGAAGTTGCTGTGCTGTATGTAAGTTTTTGTGACTCTTCAGTATGTGTATTTGTTATTCATATTTCCATACCAAAGTAATATAATAGTGCACTGAACCATTGGATCAACCTGTACAAATTACCCAATGTTTCTTGGGGTCACAAAAGTCATCAGATATTCACAAGATTGTCATCTGTTTATATTTTCATAGCAAAACAACAGAAGAAACCCATCAATAGTGTCGTGAATTATGAAAAAAAGTCTCCGGTAAATTATTTCAGACTAAAAAAAAACTGAAAAATTAGTTTGAGGTGAAGAAAAGTCATGAAATATTTACAAAATTGTCGTCTGTTTACATTTCCAAAGCAAAAAAAATTAAAAGAAACGGCATAAATATTGTTGTAAATTATGAGAAAAGTGTCCGTAAGAACTTTTCAGACCATAAAAATCAGAAAAATGTGTTTGTTGAGGTCAAACAAGTCAAAGTATTTACAACATTGTCGTCTGTTTACATTTTCATAGCAAAACAACAGAAGAAACGCCATAAATATGGTTGCGAATTATGAAAAAAAAACGCTCTCTAAAATCATTTCAGGCCATAAAAATAAGAAAATTGAGGTCAGAAAAGTCATAAATTATTTACCAGATTGTCGTCTGTTTACATTTTCATAACAAAAAAAACTGAAGAAACGAGATATATATTGTCAAATTATGAGAAAAGCTGCCGCAAAATCATTTCAGACAAAAAAATCAGAACGTTTAGTTTTTTAGGGTCAAAAAC
>LR812531.1:1636621-1736621 GCA_903798195.1 Danio kyathit | reverse complement strand
GACTGAATCCTGCAGCACAGCACTAGCTAGAGCTAAAGGATCAACATAATGACCTGTTTTCAATCTGAGCGTGGATGTTCTGCCATCTGTCTTTCAGCTGGTCTGCCTTCTCCTTGTGCCAGTCCAAATCAAAGTCTCTCTCGTTGTGTGTTTTAAACATGCGCTCGCTGACCACCCGCGCCTTCTGCAGCTCGTCCTCCAGGTCATGGAAGACCTCTCGCTTCTCGTCAATTTCAGACCTCCATTGCTAGGAATGGATCAGAAACGTTCAGTCACATCATTCAACAAAACTGCATGCGATGATAATGGGAGTGTATTACCTTAAGAGTGCTCACGACGCCATCGATAGATTTGATATTGGCATTTATTGAGTCCTCCTCGCTCAGCTTGGCTTCATATAGTTTGACCAGAGCTTCAGCACTTTGGCTGTGTTTCACCACCAAACTCACCGTCTTCAGTCTGAGGGAACGAGAAAACGAACACAGTAACAGCTCAGTCGGCTCAGCTTTTGATCAGACGTGAAAATGAGATCTTCAACCTAAATCTTGAATGCATTGCTGCGATGATTTAAGCTCGGCCTCATTTTAAAGAAGACCGATGTCAGATTGTAGCTGAAGTCCAAAACAATTCCAAAAAATTAAATCAAACAAAAGTTTTGTCCCTAATGTCTATATGTTTATGAAAATATTTAAGTGCCTTAAGATATACATAGGGAAGCCATCATGCGAATTAGTCAACATAAATCCAGTACACCACGACAAGATATAACTTTGCCAGTAGCAAGACATTTTATAGATTTTGGACATGACGTTGCATAGGAATCGAAGAAGCATTTGAGTCACATAGAGCAGGGTATTGTGCTACCTACTGAGCCACCGTGCCACCCACATCTACTATGTATTGAATAGTAAAAGCCTCACTTCTCCAGGTAGATGCAGCACATGGAGTAGACCTGGCTGGAGCTCTGGGTGAGGATGCTGAGCTCGGAGGAAAGCGTGGGGACGGATGGAGAGGCGGACGCCTGACGGAGGAAAACTTCACACTTCTCTCTCAGAGCCTCCAGCTCATCCTTCAGCCTGTCCAGCTCCACCTTCTTTTTCTGCATGCATCAGAACGAGAGGTCAGATCCGTATTATGACACAAAACTGTTTCTGTTTTAGGATCTAGATTGCACATCAGGGGTCAGATTTACGTTAAAAGGCATTAGAACACTTTTTATGCATAAAAAAAAATAAATAAATCCACGATGTACGGACCTCCTGCTCAGTGATGCGCAGCAGACACTCCTGCAGGTCGTCTCTGTCCAGCGGGGTCCGTATTTTGCGGATCAGCTGCTCCTCGTGTCCCTCCACGCGCATGCGGAAGTTGCGCACCTCAGATATGAAGAGGTTGTACACGGACTCCTCGTGCTCTTCTGTTGACCACCAGAGGGCGACACATTCAACATGAGTTGAATACACAACATAGTAAGTGCATTGGTTTTAGATGCATTAAAGATAATAATCAATAATTTAACTGCCAGATCAGTGACATTTAAACGCATATTCACTCATATGACATTTCTCATATGTGACACTGGAGCACAAAACCAGTTTTAAAGGGGACCTTTTATGCAAAAATCACTTTTATAAGGGGTTTAAACATAGTTGTGTGGTAAGAGTGTGTGAATATAACCAGCCTCTAATGGTAAAAGTGAATTAATTCTATTTGTTATAATCAGACTTGATCTGCAGAAACACTTTGATTGACATTCTCTCTTTGTACGTGTCATCAGAGGGGGAAAGCTCCGCCTACTAGTGACCATCTCTCCCTCATTAGCATAGTCTTGTTTTTGAATCTGCCACTATGCTGACACACAGGCATCTGTAGCTCCGCCCTCTTTTGAAAAGAGCACAATCTAATTTAAATTTAAAGCGACAGTCACCAAAAACACCACACAATTAGGACCAAAGCCTAAAAGGGTCAGTTTCAGAGAGATTTAAAACATTATTTGTGTGGTGTTTTGAGCTTCACACACACTCTAAGGACATTAGAGACTTATTTTACATCTTGTAAAAAGGAGCATAATAGGTCCCCTTTAATTCACAGGGGTGTATTTGCAGGATTATAGCCAACAATACATTGTATGAGTCAAAATTATAGATTTTTCTTCTACGCCCAAAATCATTACAATATTAAATAAAGATCATGTTGATGAAGGCGTTTTGTACATTTCCATCATTTTTGATTAGTATTGCTAATTAAATAGGTCCAACTTTAAAGGTGATTTTCAGATTCCAGATTTTCAAGTAGTTAGTGACCATTTAAGATGGATATCGCTGCAAAACTGTATACGTTTTTATTGAAAATGACATTGAAAAAGAGCCTCTCTGTGAGTACATCAGGGTATTGCACCGTGCATTACATGAACATGAGCGATAAGATACTGCTGTAGTTCATTGAATGGCCACCGGTGGCGCTAAAAACAAGCCTCTTTACAATGTACACCAGGGGTGACCAACCCTGTTCCTGGAGATCGACCTTCCAGCTGATTTCAGCTCCAACCCTGATCAAACACACCTGAACCAATTATTTAGAACGTGAGGAGCACTTGATAATTACAGGCAGGTGTGTTTGATATGGGCTGCAACTGAAAACTGCAGGAAGGTCGATCGCCAGGAATAGGGTTGAGCACCCCTGATGTACACAGTCACTGTCAAACGTTAAGGCCTGTGCACAATGGGATGATTTTGGCTCACGTTTATAGATGACGTTTAATGTGTCATTAATAAACAATGCGCAAAACGGCAGGCGTAAACACATCATTTAAAAAAAAAAAAACAACAACCTCTGGCTTGTTTTATTAGTTGACGCACTGTGTTAAAAACTGGTTGACCAATAAGATTGACACTTTTATTTACAGTACGTGCCCTGAGCTGCTTAAGTTACAGTAAAACACCACTTGGTGGTGCTCAATCTCAAAATGCTCTAGCCATGCTCACAGAAACTGTAGAGCAAATAGAAATCCAAGGTGAGCTGCATTTCACTTTTCTTTTCAGCTCAGTCTCTTTATTAATCTGGGGTCGCCACAGCGGAACGAACCGCCAACTTATCCAGCATATGTTTTACACAGCGGATGCCCTTCCAGCTGCAACCCGTCACTGGGAAACACCCATACATACTCATTCACACACACATACACTACAGCCATTTTAGCCCTATTGCGAATGTGTTTGGACTGTGGGGGAAACTGGAGCACCCGGAGGAAACCCACGCCAGCACGGGGAGAACATGCAAACTTCACACAGAAATGCCAACAGGCCCAGTTGGGACTTGAACCAGCGACCTTCTTGCTGTGAGGCGATCATGCTACCCACTGCGCCACTGTGTCGCCCCAAAATAAACACTAAAAACTCATAAATGCTGAAGATAAGCCCGAGCGAAGATCATCCCGGTGTGCATGAGCCTTTACCCTACTTCCCTGTCATTGAAATGCACGCCATCGTTATATACAGTATGCATGCAGTAACTCGCCTCTCTCTGCAGATTTGAGAAGCTCCTCATAATACTCCTTACAGGCCAGAACCTCCTTTTCCAGCTGAGCACAATCTGCCATTGTGAACACCTCGGATTCATCGCTGTCCCTCAGGAAGTCCTGGAAGTGAGCCTGAAGATCACTTAAAACCTGCTCATGGTCCCCGGGCAGCAGTGTCTTGATCTGGAGAGATTAAAGTACGCATGAAATCAAAACTAGCCATATTGATTTAGTTAGTTTGCCCTTCTAATCTTTAATTGAAATCTGCAAATGCACGACCTGTTTGTTTTCAGTTCGATTCTCAGATTAGGTCTGTCTGAGGTAGTGGGTGTGGCTTACATACTTGACCACGCCCCTTCAGCTGTCAGTTTTGACAACAAACAGAAATGGTGAGGAGGAGGAGTCTGTTAGGTTGTAATAACTCTCCCCAAACCCTTTTCCCCATCTTTCTGAATGAAACGCCTACTTTACTACATCCAATCAGCTCGCAGTAGAAAAAACAAGCCACGCCCACTGTTTTCTTTAGGAACCATGTCACAATACGAAGAAAAAATAGGTTGCAGCTTCCGATTCATACAGACTTTAACATTTTACTGTAAGTTCACTAGGTTTCAGAATGCACCACAGTAATGCAAAGGAAAGATCCATACCGAGGCCACGGTGCTTTTGCGGATGGCGCGGATGTCAGTCATCAGATAGTGCCAGGACACAACGCTCTTCATGTTAATGTGGGAGTGATGCCACAAAGCCAGAACATTCTGATATAGCTGCTCGATCCTGAGGAACAGAGATAGATAGTAATATTGAAAACCGTGCATAATGTTTGGTTCTCTCTCTGAGCAAAAATTACACTAGGAAGTCACCGTGAAATCAAAATGGAATACTGCAGTGTTTATGGTATCCTTACACATCATTATTGTTTTACTGTATCAGCCTTGATCCACCGGTTCCTCACACAAGATCAACCAATAGCAAACCACAAACATCAGTAGTGAGTGAGTGAGTGAATAAATGAGTGAATGAGTGAGGGAGAGTAAGTGAACAAGTAAGTGAACAAGTGAGTGAATGAGTGGATGAATGAGTGAGTGAATGAATGAGTGGATAATGAGTGAGTGAATGGGTGGATGAATGAGTGAGTGAATGAATGAGTGGATGAATGAGTGGATGAATGAGTGGATGAATGAGTGAGTGAGTGAGTGAATAAATGAGTGGATGAATGAGTGAGTGAGTGAGTGAATGAATGAATGGATGGGTGGGTGAGTGAGGTGAAAGTGAGTGAGTAAGTAAACGAATGAGGGAGAGTATGTGAATGAGTGAGTGAACAAGAGAGGGAATGAGTGAGTGGGTGAGTGAGTAAATGACTGAATGAATAAATTAATTAATGAAAGAATAAATGAGGGCTAATGAGTAAGTGAACAGTTGAGTAAGTGAACGAGTAAGTGAATGAGTGAGCGAATGAGTGAATGAATGGATGGGTGAGAGCGTGAATGAATGAGTGAATTAATGAATGGATGGGTGAGTGAGTGAGTGAGGTGAAAGTGAGTGAGTGAATAAATAAGTAAATAAACGAGGGAGAGTGAGTGCAGTGAGTGAATAAGTGAGTGGATGAGTGAGTGAATAAATGCAAGTGAAAGTGAATAAATGAGTGAGTGAATAAGTAAATGAATGAGTGAGTGAGTAAGTAAGCAAGTGAGTAAATGACTGAGTTAGTGAATGACTGAGCGAGTGAGTGAGTGAATGAGTGTATAAGTGATTAAGTGAGTGAAAGTGAATGAATGAATGAATGATTGAGTGAGTAATTGAATGAGTGAATAAATGAGTGAATGAATGAGTGGGTGAGTGAATGAGTGAATCAATGAATGAATAAGTGAGTGAATAAGTGAACGGATGAGTAAGTGAATGAGTGAAAAAATGAGTGAATGAATGAGTGGGTGAGTGAATGAGTGAATGAATGAATGAATAAGTGAGTGAATAAGTGAACGGATGAGTAAGTGAATGAGTGAAAAAGTGAGTGAATAAGTGAATGAATGAGTGAGTAATTAATTGAATGAGTGAATGAATGAGTGAATGAGTGAGTGGGTGAGTGAGTGAATGACTGCATGAGTGAATTATTGAATGAATAAGTGAGTGAATAAATGAACGAATGAGTGAGTGAATGATTGACTGAATGAGAGTGAATGAATGAGTGGGTGAATAAATGAATAAGTGAGTGAATAAGTGAATGAACAAGTGAGTGAATAAATGAATAAGTGAGTGAGTAAGTAATTGAATGAGTGGATGAATGAGTGAATATTGAATGAGTGAGTGGGTGAGTGAGTGAATGAGTGAGTGAGTGAGTGAGTGAATGAATGAATGAATGAATGAATGAATAAGTGAACAAATGAGTGAGTGAATGAGTGAGTGAGTGAGTGAATGAATGAATGAATGAGTGAATAAGTGAACAAATGAGTGAGTGAATGAATGAGTGAGTGAATGAATGAGAGTGAATAAGTGAATGAATAAGTGAGTGAGTGAACGAATGAATAAGTGAGTGAAGAAGTGAATGAATGAGTGAGTGAATGAGAGTGAATAAGTGAATGAATTAGTGAATGAATGAATAAGTGAGTGAATGAGTGAATGAATGAGAGTGAATAAGTGAATGAATGAGTGAATAAGTGAATGAGTGAATAAGTGAATGAATGAGTGAGTGAGTGAGTGAGTGAGTGAGTGAGTGAGTGAGTGAGTGAGTGAGTGAATGAGGATTTCTTCACCTGCTTGCCATTTCAGTGGCCTCTTTATTGGGTGGAGGAACACTGAAGCAGACTGACGGCACCATGGCCTCGTTTCCAGACGGACTGATCACTTTCCACTTGGCTCTATGTGAGTTGCTCACCAGAACACACTCGTCCTGTTTGCCGATGGTGATCTGAGGACAGACAGGTCACTCAATGCATTACAGCACACATTTCTGTAAACATGAACAGCAGAAGCAGATCTTATAGTGAACGCACCTCTATCTGCCGGTAGTCACAGATGGCTTTGACGGGTATGGATGTCCTGATGGGATTCTCTGGGTTGCGAGCCTTGAGCTGAACGATGGCTTTTGCTCGGCCCACTAACCCACCCACAGTACTGCTGTACTTCAGGAGCTGCTCTTTCTCATCCTGTGGAGAAACATCAGTCATGCATCAGCGCTGGTGTAGTGATCCACTACAGTGCAAGATATACACAAGATATACTGAGAAGCCTCCGAAATGAGACGCAGATGTTTATGGTGTTCTCTAAACAGTGAGTGATTCCCCCAGTTTACCGAGTATACGTCTGGCTCACCATTGACTCCTGAATGAGATCCTCCAGCCGGTGTAAACTGCTGCTTCTGTCACAGCTGTACTTCCTGTGAATGGCATCTTGGAGGCTCTTCAGGTAGTCCAGTGACTCTTTGGCATCGCTGAAAAACTATAAGGAGAAAAAGGTTACGAGTGTGTGTCTGACATGACACTTTAACAAACCTTGAAGATCTGTGAGGCTAAACACAGTGACTCACATCGAAGTAGACGGTGTTGTCTTTTAGGTGCTGCTCCACACAGTGGCACAGCTGCAGAATCCAGCTCCACTGCGTCTGCATGGCCGCTCTGTACGCCTATGGGTACACACACACACATTATTTTATTATTAAATAATCATATAAGTGGTCCATTCTAATGCAACCCATGATGACAGCAGTTTTAGATATGTTCACAGTGGTAAAAATAATGATGAAATAAAGATGTTTGATTAACCCTAACTACTCTTATGAGACTCTTTCAGTTCCCCTACCTCAATGGTCAGTCTGGCCGGGTGGTTCTCCAGCAGGAGGTTCTCCGCTTTCTCCTGCACAGACCTGATCACCTCCTCCCTGTCGTCCAGTTCCCTCATCAGATCCTGTGGAGAAACCGGACACATGAACGCACATTTCTAGATTCCCGTCCAGTAACCTGCAGCTGAACATGCAGAGGTGAGTGAAGGTGTGCAAGTTCATAGTAGATTCATTAATGTTAACATAACCGCACGCTAGCTTTCTGCAGCACTCACATGGTCGCCCATTGAAGCTAAACAAAGCTGTGACTGGTCAGTACCTGGATTGGAATCCACATGGGGCAGCTAGGTTGCTGCCGGAAGTGGTGTTAGTGAAGCCAGCAGGGGGTGCTCACCCTGCTGTCTGTGTGGATCCTAACGCCCCAGTATAGTGAACTCTATACTGCTCAGTCTTTCGGATGAGACGTTAAGCCGAGGTCGTGACTCTCTGTGGTCATTAACAAAATCTCCTCTCCACCAATCAGCTGGTGGTGTGCGGTCTGGCGCATATGGATGTCACGTCATCCAGGTGGATGCTGCACACTTGTGGTGGGTGAGGAGATCATCTCCTTATCGCGATATAGTTGTCCGTCTATGTATAATTTGTCCACTGTTATGATTGCTTGTTTTCCTTCATTCATTTTCTGTTTTCGGATTGGGAAGAGTTGTTTTCGACGTTCGAGAATGACCTTTGGATATTGTTCGTTGAGACCGTAAACTGTACCTTTAAGTTGTCTGCCTTGTTTTTGAACCAGTTCTTTGTGTTTGTAGTGTTCAAATTTCGCAATGATAGGACGCGGTCGGTTGCTGTTTTTTTGAGAACGGTTGCGGTGGACATGATGAAAAGTGACGTTTTGTACGGTTTCAGCTGGCAGTTTTAGTTGTTTTGTCATAAAGTCCTTGATTGATTTTTCGGGGTCGTCTGGAGTTTGATCCGGGATGCCTGTGAAAACTAGATTGTCTCTCATACTGCGTGCTTGTAAGTCCAAAATGTTTTCTTTCATTGTTTTGTTTTCTGTGACAACGGAGGTGAGCTGAGTAGAAGGTGCATGAACTGAGTCCTTTAGGAAGTGGTTTTCTTTCGTGAGTGTATCTATCTGTTCTTGACTGAATTCTAAACTGTGACGGAGTGCTTGGAATTCCTTGTGAATGACTTCTATTAGTGCGATTCTTGTGTCGAGTCCGGAAAGTTTTTTTTCAATAGAGCGTAATATATCGCTTACCTCGGTGCAGCAAGGTGAGGGTGGAGGTAAATTCGTTTTTGGTGAATCAGAACGGGGTCTCTTGAAGTTTGGAGCGGGATTACCTTTTTTGTTGTGATCTGAAGTGTCCATGTTGCAGCAGTGTGTGTTGTAATGTGCGTTGACGTACTCTTCAAGTTGATCCAGGGTGAAAAATGGAAACGTATAGTCCAGTTGCAATGATGTAGTCCAATTTTAGAAGGGTGGGACGCGGAAAAAAGTAGAAAAAGAGGGGAAAAAAATGTCAAAAAGTTGTTTGCTGTCTAGCAGACGGACGCCGCCATTTTGAATCACGCACTAGGTCTCGCAGAATCTCGCGTTACCCAGTCATGGGCCTCGCCTCTCCTCCTTCTGAGCGAGGAGATCATCCCCTAATGTGTAAAGCGCTTTGAGTGTCCAGAAAAGCGCTATATAAATGTGAGGAATTATTATTATAATTATTATTATTATATATACAATCACCGCATTTCTAATCTATATTTCTGTAATGTCATAGACCAGATTATTACGTGACCTTCTGGAATACTCCATTTTGACTGGTCAATTGCGACATTCCAAGGTATGTTATTCCCAGATAACCACCGCTAAATAACCCATTCTTATCCAGGAACTTCAAATCACCCTAACCATCAGTAAATACGTTCACATTCGTATGTATCTGCTTGCATATGCCGTATTTTTTGACTGCTTGGCGCAGTCTTTTGAATGAGTAACACCTAGTTTAGTTAAGTATATACTACATCAGCTTTACTCAGCTGGAGCAAATACATTTTCTATTTAAAGAACATGGCACAAAATGTGAAAATGATAGCTGCGCCGGGTTGAAACTAGAGAAAAACACTTGCGCTGTATCTGGTGCTGTATTTCACCGGGTGTATGATAGGACCAACACAGGCTCATTGGGGATATGTGCCCAGGGCTACTAATATGAGAACCGATTTATACTGATTACCTCCATATGGACGAATTTTCCAGCGTGATCAGTTTGCTTGGTGTGCATGAATGGCTTCAAACTAGGGACGAAGGACAGTTCTGCAATGGCTATTCTTTTCTAGTTTGCTTTTGAAGACACTCGGTTGGTTTTAGAGAACAGGCTGTTTGAGTCAGTCGATATCAAGGTGATTCTCTCACAGACACACATGGAAAAGACATTGAGTTTCACAGAAATGTACACCAGCGCCCTCTGATGGATTTACGAGATAAGCGAGATGACTACACTAAATGCCAGATGAATTTTCGCTCTACTCCTGACCACTTGTCTCCATGTGGACAGCTTTTCCGGAGTGGTCAGTTTGCTCGGTGGCTCGTCTTGTACAGCGTCAGACTTAAAAACAATGTTAAAGGTGCTGTGTTTAAGTTTTTGACTCTTCTAAAGCATAATATGTTTGCAGATATTTAAGAAACATGCTAAGTGAACATACTCGTTTACCTAAAAAACATTGCTAAATCTGCTTTGAAAATGTGTGTGCCGTGTCAGAATGTCTGGTTTTGTTGTGCTCTCTATAACCAGCCCACTGCCAGTTTAACAAAAAAAGACATTAAGGTTCACAGAAACGTACACAGCGCCCTCTGGTGGATTTACGAGATAAGCGAGATGACTACACTAAACGCCAGACAACACTAAAACGAACGCTATGGGGCAGTAGGATGCCGTCATCAACTTGTGTTAATTTTCGCTCTACTCCTGACCACTTGTCTCCATGTGGACAGCTTTTACGGAGTGGTCAGTTTGGTCGGTAGCTCGTCTTGTACAGCGTCAGACTTAAAAACAATGTTAAAGGTGCTTTATGTAAGTTTTTGAGTCTTCTAAAGCATAAATATACCATAATATGTTTGCAGATATTTAGGAAACATGCTAAGTGAACATACTCGTTTACCTGAAAAATGTGTGTTCCGTTTCTGAATGTATGGTTTTGTTTTGATCTCTATAACCAGCCCACTATAACCAGCCAGATTCATGAGAAAACACATTGAGTTTTACGGAAATGTACACAGCGCCCTCTGGTGGATTTACGAGAAATGCGAGATGACTACACTAAACGCCAGACGACGACACTAAAACGAACGCTATTGGGCAGTAGGATGCCGTCATCAACTTGTGTTAATTTTGGCTCTACTCCTGACCACTTGTCTCCATGTGGACAGCTTTTACGGAGTGGTCAGTTTGCTCAATAGCTCGTCTTGTACAGCGTCAGACTTAAAAACAACGTTAAAGGTGCTTTATGTAAGTTTTTGAGTCTTCTTAAGCATAAATATACCATAAATAGTTTGCAGATATTTAGGAAACATGCTAAGTGAAGATACTTGTTTACCTGAAAAATGTTTGTTTCGTTTCTGAATGTATGGTTTTGTTTTGATCTCTATAACCAGCCCACTATAACCAGCCAGATTCGTGAGAAAACGCATTGAGTTTCACAGAAATGTACACAGCGCCCTCTGGTGGATTTACCAGAAATGGCACATATGAGGAAAAACTCCCCCAGTAATTTGTTTGAGATTGTCAAATGTAGAATGTCAAAACATTGTCATTTGAGATTTTCAAATGTACACAGCACCCTCTAGTGGATTTACGAGAAATGTGAGATGACTACACTAAACGCCAGACGACGACACTAAAACGAACGCTATTGGGCAGTAGGATGCCGTCATCAACTTGTGTTAATTTTGGCTCTACTCCTGACCACTTGTCTCCATGTGGACAGCTTTTACGGAGTGGTCAGTTTGCTCAATAGCTCGTCTTGTACAGCGTCAGACTTAAAAACAATGTTAAAGGTGCTGTATGTACGTTTTTGAGTCTTCTAAAGCATAAATATACCATAAATAGTTTGCAGATATTTAGGAAACATGCTAAGTGAAGATTCTTGTTTACCTGAAAAATGTTTCCAATTGTATGGTTTTGTTTTGATCTCTATAACCAGCCCACTATAACCAGCCAGATTCGTGAGAAAACGCATTGAGTTTCACAGAAATGTACATAGCGCCCTCTGGTGGATTTACCAGAAATGGCACATATGAGGAAAAACTCGCCCAGTAATGTGTTTGAGATTGTCAAATGTAGAATGTCAAAACATTGTCATTTGAGATTTTCAAATGTACACAGCACCCTCTAGTGGATTTGTGAAAACAAAAATTGCAAGACGACATAGTCCAGGGTACATACGTCCCAGTTCTCAAATATGTAGCCCTGGGAACATATATCTAATGAGCCTGGGTTGGATAGGACCCTAACAATGTGCGCTAGCAAAATAAACACTGTGCATTTTGATTTCATGCTAAGTTTAACTTAAATATTCCGTATTTGACTGATTATTGTGATGTGGACTCACAGAATGATAATCCCTCTTCCTGGAGACGCTGCTGTTTCTCTCGCTCCAGTCGAAGGCTACTTCCTCTTCCTCTTTCTCGTTCAGCCAGATCAGCTCTTGAGTGGCTCGGGACACAAAGTCATGCAGGCTGTCCAGGTTTCTCTGCCGCTCGCTGGAGCTTTTCTGACAGCACAGAGAAACACACAACAGACTGAGACGCACTGCTTTGTTTAGAGGATATGATGTATGCCGTATGTTGACTCAGATGTTTACCAGCAGTCGGCTGTACAGAGTCTCCAACTTGTTGATCTTCTCTGAGTAGCTCTGCTTCAGCGGCTGCGTCATCTGCATCTGTAATGAAACACAGCTCAGTCATGTTACTTTATGTAATGCAAATCATTTGAAGCAAAAGTGCACACAAACATAACAATTTTTTCACATTTTCAACCTTACAAATTTTTATTTATATATTTATTATATCTTACTCTCAACAATGTATTTTTTTAATTACTCTGTATAGATTTATTTATTATTTTTGTGTAACAAGTTACCCTAAATTAAAATGATAAACATTTACATAATGACTACCGGGAGGGAATAAATAATCTTAAAAATATTATTAATAATGTTTAAATATTATTATTCATTCATTAATTTTCTTTCGGCTTAATCCCTTATTCTAGAGGAGTCACCACAGCGGAACGAACCGGCAACTATTTCAGCATATGTTTTACACAGCGGATGCCCTTCTAGCTGCAACCCAGTACTGGGAAACACCCATACACTCTCATTCACACACTCATACACTACGGACAATTTAGCTTATCCAATTCAACTAAAGCGCATGAGTTTGGACTGTGGGGGAAACCGAAGCACCCAGAGGAAACCCACACCAACACAGAGAGAACATGCAAACTCCACACAGAAATACCAACTGACCCAGCCGGGGCTCCAACCAGCGACCTTCTTGCTGTGAGATGACAGCGCTACCCCCTGTGCCACCGTGTCACCTCAAAATAAACTCTAAAAACTCTAATAAATGCTGAAGATAAGCCCGAGCGAAAATCATCCCAGTGTACATGAACCTTTACCCTACTTCCCGGTCACCCTGTTACCCTGTTTCCCGAAGGAAATCCACAGGGACAACACAGGGAGAATGTCATAATCACCAGCGTTCTAATCCTGGCAGATCGCTAAAGGATTACAAATCCGCCTGTATATGGACTACAAGTTCCAGTCATGCACTTCACTCACACACCTGGCCTAGATTCCCCATGATTGCAAACAGACACAGCTGAAGCTGTTCAGGACTAATTACACAGACTATTTATACATCTCTCAAACACACACACATGGCTGAGTCTTGTTAAACTGTACTGTGAACAATACAACGTGTTTTCCTTGCCTAGCCTCCCGTGTTTGACCCTTGCTGTCTTTTGTTTGTTTATTTATGTTGTCTGCTGCCTGCCTTTTGACCATCTGTCTGTTTATTGACCATGACTCTGTATTACCCGTATACATCTGTTTGTTCCTGTGTTGACCGTTGCTTGCCTGACCATCCTGCTAATAAACCCTCCATTTGGATCTGCACCTCTGTTGTCAGCATCCCATTCACATTACAGAGAACATGCAAACTCCACACAGAAATGCCAACTGACCTAGCTAGGACTCCAACCAGTGACTTTCTTGCTGTGAGGAGACAGTGCTAACCACTGAGCCACCGTGCCACCCAAGATAAAAAATATTATTAAAAATGTTTAAATATTATTAAAAAAAAAAAAATAAAATATATATATATATATATTTTTTTTTTTTTTTTCTCCAGAAAAATTATTAAATATTATTTAAATAAATAAATAAATAAATATAAATATATATACACACACACACACACACACACACACACACACACACACTTCTTTTTCCTCCAGAAAAATGTTTAAATATTAGTAAGATAGATAGATTACACAAATTACAAAAATACACTGATCATCAGGGCACTCATTGAAACTCTCATAGGAAAAAAAATGGAATGTTACAGGGGGATTATTATAAAACCAATCATATATACTGTAATCAATATCAATTCAGTTACAATATATGGTTCTTCACCTTTCTATGATTGAAGGGTTAAAAATGAATGAAACATTTCTAGAAATATAAAACCCAACTAAAAGTGATGAATGAATGATCAAGGTTTTCAGCAAATATACAAAAAAACTCATTGTATTTTCCGTTGTATTGAAGAGTGTCATGGTTTGTTGTACCTCGCTCATTCTGGCTTCTTTAATGCTCATCTGGAACTCTTCGATGGCTTTGTGGAAATCTTTATGATTCCCTAAATTGGACTCAACACTCAGCAGATCAGATCCCCATTCAGCCTGATCCAGCTGAAGCTGTCAGACACAAAAACACATCAGATAAACTCATGAGCACAAGAAAAAAACATTTTAACAATACTACCTCTGTCTTTCATTTCAGTTATTATTTTTCTACTGCAAAAACAAATAGGTATTTGACTGCAAATGAGAATTCTGAAATACGATATGCTGCATTCTTTACAAACAGAAGCTTCCGCAGCACATGTGAATCAATGACTACGCTTACATGGACATCAGTAATCGAATGATTCGCCTCAATCTGAATAAGACACTAATATGATGAAGGTGTTTACATGAGTTGCTTTTTGAATGTTCCTTTCATGCTCCCGTTTTACATGTTATAGCACATAATTTAATTATTGTCATTGCGTCAACAAGCTATCCACATTTCCTCTGGAGTTTCATGTAATTTCGGGCGTTTCATTCTTAATTTGTCGACTTTAACTGTAGTTTGGCACTTTCACTTTCATTCATAATATTTAATGCAGTGGTCACCAAACTTGTTCCTAGAAGGCCGGTGTCCTGCAGATTTTAGCTCCAACCCAAATCAAATCCACCTGAACAAGCTAATCAAGGTCTACTAGTTACACTTGAAACACCCAGACAGGTGTGTTGAGGCAGGTTTGAGCTAAACCCTGCAGGGACACCGGCCCTCCAGGACCGAGATTGGTGACCCTTGATTTAATGTGTTTTTAATGCCCACGGGGCTTCAGTGTCAGTGCTTGACAGAGGGCGTGTCTAAAGTTTGGGCTGATGCGATCATCATAGCAGCATCAGCCAATGAAATTGGTTAGCAATCGGCTACTGTCTGAGCTGGTGTATTTGCATATAGTGAATTGACTGGCTGACGCTTCCGTCTGCACCTGAAAAGTTGAGAAAGTCCCAACTTCTGCAGTAAGCAACACCACTGAAGCGGCGCTGACAGATCCACAATGCAGTTCGGCAATGCCTGACATCACCCATTGAAAATGAATGGAAAGCATTGAAGCTGACGCCCCGTGTGAATAAGGCGTAATCATTTTATTCTATTCAAAGCAACATTAAGGGATGAGGCTAAGCCTCGAAAACATTGGATGATTTTGCATGTGTTAAATGATCGATCATTTCGTGTGATCAATTAGTTTTAATTAATTATTAGGGGTGTCAGAATTAATTGTTTCTTCGGTGCACCGCGATGCAAACACAGACAATTTAGTATCGGTTCAGTAATAGATCATAACCGGCTATTACGTACTGATGCCATTTATCTCATATGCGCTATATTGCATTAGCTTACTATGGTGAGGGAGGTGAACGAGAGTAATTAAAACACTGCACTTACTTAAAAACGCAGAAACAGTGCACCATTCACTGCATGTGTGTTTGCAGGACTGTATCTCTGATGCTGAAGTTACAGCAGAAGCCCCTATTTCACTGTTATGGAGAAACTGAAAGTAAACTTCATTTCTTTCTCTCTCTCTCTCTCTCCATCAAGTTAAAGATCTAGTAACCTTTAATAGTATTTGGGAAGTAAATCAATGTGTATGTGCAACAGACATTAATGGTTGTTTGGAACTAAATGTATAATTTTGTTTCATGCTTTTTGTTCAACCCCAGATTTATACATTTCACTTTTATTTTATTTTATTTTTTCTCTCTATGGGTTTTTGCGTGTAAATATTGTATACACACACACACACACACAAACACACATGTAGACATGTATAAATATTTCGAAATAAAAAAAACAACAACGATTTTTTGGTTTTTAAGGGAAAGAAGATAAAGTTAAATAAAGTGTCAAAGCTCAGATCTTAGACCTGCTGGCGTGAGGTAACTTTTCCTCTCCTCTCAGAGTGAGTCTATCATGGATCAGCTGTGATCGCCACTGCCGTTTATCAGTGTCACTCAACGGTGAACAGCGCCAGAGCGTTCGGGCCAATCGCAGCCCAATCATAGGGGTGTAAGAACTCGCTCGACAAGGCTCAGAAAGCGAGAAGATATTGAAAAGCATAATCAATGCACCATGATATCAAACTGAACCAAATCGATGGCATGATAATCGTAACCGAACCGAGCCGTGAGACCAGCATACAGTTGCAATCAGAATTATTCAACCCCCTGATTTATTACCCCCCCTGTTTTTTTTTTTTCCCCAACTTCTGTTTAACAGAGAGAAGATTTTATCAACACATTTCTAATCATAATAGTTTTAATAACTCATCTCTAATAACTGATTTATTTTATCTTTGTCATGATGACAGTAAATAATATTAGACTAGATATTTTTCAAGACACTTCTATACAGCTTAAAGTGACATTTAAAGGCTTAACTAGGGTAATTAGGTTAACTAGGCAGGTTAGGGTAATTAGGCAAGTTATTGTATAATGATGGTTTTATTCTGTAGACTATTGAGAAAATATATAGCTTAAAGGGGCTAAAAATTTTGACCTTAAAATGGGTTTTAAAAACTGCTTTTATTCTAGCCGACATAAAACAAATAAGACTTTCTCCAGAAGAAAAAATATTATCAGACATACTGTGAAAATTTCCTTGCTCTGTTAAACATCATTTGGGAAATATTTAAAAAAGAAAAAAAATTCAAAGGGGGGCGAATAATTCTGATTGCAACTGTAGATCTACTAATTCTCTACTAATTATGTTATTATCATGTAAATATATGTTATTATTTACCTTTGGTGTTCCTAAAATAGCTGATAAACGAATTTGATCAAAATAAAAAGCATATAAACATCTTAAAACTTTAAAACAGAATAGCGTGTGGCATTGGATTGGAAATAAAATATCCAGGCTTATCTGCAATCTCATTAGTCAATGCGTAAAGTAGCCTGTTTAATTGATCTTGTCCTTTTAATGAGATTTTTACTGATTTGTTTGGTCAATTAGGGAAATTGTGCATGCTTTCGCAGTATTAGATCAGTATTGTTGTATTTGTTATAATCAGACTGGATCAAACCGTCTGCAGAAACACTTTGATTGACATTCTCCCTTTGTACGTGTCATCAGAATGGGAAAGCCCCGCCCACTAGTGACCATCTCTCCCTCATTAGCATAAGACGTTAGTCTTGTTTTTAAATCCACCACTATGCTGACACACAGTCATTTGTAGCTCCGCCCTCCTCTGAAAAGAGCACAATCTCATTTAAATTTAAAGCGACAGTCACCAAAACGCCACACAATTAGGATCAAAGCCTAAAAGGGTCCGTTATAAAACATTATTTGTGTGCTATTTTGAGCTGAAACGTCTGACAAACACTCTCGGGGACTTATTTTACATATTGTAGCCGTTGATTATCCCTTATATAGTTGTTTCCTAAAATACGATTGGTACCTGCATCTCCTCCACCCAGCTGAGCAGATCCTGCACAAACTTCATATTAGCCTCGTCCTCGCTGAGGTTTGGGTCCAGGAACGAGGATTTGAGCATGGGTTTGCGGATGTGTGTGTGTTTGAGCTGCTCCAGGACTCCTCCAGCTCCAGGATTCGAGAATGCTGAAACCGACCCCACCACCGGCTGCTGATGCATGCTGGGATTGCTGAGCGCTGGCGCACCGGCCGACGACAGCAGACCCGCACTGAAGCCGGTGTTCAGGCTCTGCGTGATCCCCGAGATCATCATCTTGGTCTGCTCTGAGGTCAGAGTTCGCCCTTTACTGTAGACGGAGGAACACTCGCTCCTTAGAGACAGCAGATCGTCACGCAGCTTTGACACCCTGAACACACACACACACACCAAAAAAACACATATGGTTACACTTTACAATAAGGTTGTGTTAGTTGTTGTTAGTTAATGCATTTACTAACATGAACAAACCATGAACAATACATTTACTACAGTATCTGTTCATGTTCATTCATTCATTTTCGGCTTATTCCTTTTATTAATCTGGGGTCTCCACAGCGGAATGAACCGCCAACTTATCCAGTATATGTTTTATGCAGCGGATGCCCTTCCAGCTGCAACCCATCACTGGGAAACACCCTAACACTCATTCACACACATACACTACGGCTTACCCAATTCACCTGTACCGCATGTCTTTGGACTGTGGGGGAAACCCGAGCACCCGGAGGAAACCCACACAAACGCGGGGAGAACATGCAAACTCCACACAGAAATGCCAACTGACCCAGCCGAGGCTTGAACCAGTGACCTTCTTGCTGTGAGGCGACAGCACTACCTACTGCGCCACCGCTTCGCCCCTCTGTTCATGTTAGTTAATGAAAATAAAGTCGTTCATTGTTAGTTCAGGTTAACACACTGTGCATTAACTGATGTTAACAAGCACAGAGCTGGATGTTAACGATGCATCTGTAACCAAGGGTAAGACGCTGACAACAGGATGCGGATCCAAATGCAGGTTTTTTTTATTAAAGTAATGGTCAGGCAAGCAATGATCAATACAGGAGCAAACAGACGTATGAGGGAAATCCAGAATCGTAGTCAATATAGCAGGCAGATGGTCACAAGGCTGGCGGCAGGCAGGGATAAACAGGATAACAAGGCGAGGGTAAACACACGGTAAAACTAGACAAAGGATACGCTTAGAAATGTTACAGGCTATAAACAAGACTCTGCAACTGAAGTGAGTGTGTGTGCTGTTTATATACTGTGTGTAATCAGTCTTTGACAATCCTCCCGTGGTGTGTGTGCAATCAGTGGAGATGAGGAACATGTGTGTGTGAGCGGAGTGCCTGTATGGAGATGTAATCCATTAGGTGGCAGATTTGTAGTCCATTGTGAGAATGCATGTTAAGGGGAGAAGATCGCTGGTGATCGTGACCGCATCAGTAAATGTTGAACTGTGATTAATAAATGTTGTTCATAGTTAGTTTATGTTAGTAAGTACATTAACTAATGAAACCTTATTATAAAGTGTGACCGCACATATTTGGGCTTCAAATAATGCAGAACATGCTGTTCTCACTTTGAGTTTGACTTGTTTCTAGTTCAAATATCTTAAGTCTTACATTAAAAAACATTTTCTAGATAATTAAAAAAATATTGGATTGTTTTCAGAAATAATGAGTCAACATTAAGGGAGTTTTTCTTTAAACAAGCTAATTAATCTGCCAATGGGGTGAGTGAAATAATGTTATACCAAAGGGAAAACTTGATTATTATTATTATATGTGGGCGTAGATTAATTTTTGTAATCTAGACTAATCTCACTGTAATCTTGACATTAATCTAGATTAAAATGGCTCACTTGAATTCTGCCGAAGGCATTCAGAATATGTGTGCTCCCCAAATAATGACTAAAGTAAGTCTTTGAGAACGGGTTTCTCTTTCCATTAGACCAGGGGCTCATCTCCTGTTTCCAAAATGCATCACAAACTGCTTGAGGAACTGTTCTACTGTGATAATTGGTGATGAAAATAAATGATGTTCAATAACACTGTTGCCCCACAGCAAGGAGGTCGAGTTCGTTCTATACTAACTGAACCAATCGACACTCTCTGTGCGGAGTTTGCATGTTCTCCCTGTGTTCGCGTGGGTTTTCCCCGGGTACTCCGGTTTCCTCCCACTCTCAAAAAACATGCAACTACAATTAAAGTCATAAGCACTTACGAAGCACAAACTAACATAATTGACGGTATATTCTCAGGAGGTTATCGAGAACTACCTGATCTCGTGTCCCTCATAATGCTTATTTGACCAGGCGGGAGCCTTGAGCTCACCTATCTCTGAGCTCAGGGTTCTCTCCCGGGACAGCATGCCAAACTAGCTAATATAGTCAAGCATCATCTAAGTGTGAACTCTTGATAAACACCTTTATTAGTGTGCATTGCCAAGAATTTGTACAACTTCAATCACAAATTAATTTTGATATTTTTAAAGTGGAAATGTACAAAATATCCTCATGGAACATGATCTTTACTTAATATCCTAAAGATTAAAAAACAAATTGTATAAAAATCATTAAAAGCAAATTGATAACTTTAACACCATAAATCAATAAGTGCTTAAACTACGTTGGACACACATTTGATGAATAAAATCCTTTGTGCACGTTAGAAAAAGTCATTTGACTTTGCTTCCACAGAAATTGTGATTATTTACATATTTAGCATAGAGGAAAACACTGATAAACTGATTCCTCAGTCTACAGAAATGATCATTTTCATTATTCATAATCATGCTAGCTTCAAAGAAAGTGATTATTGTTATATTTAAAATTAAAAGTAAGCATAAAGTAAATCTGAGCAACTTTGGATGGAAACATACGGAAGCTAGGAGGATGCACATTTGTAGAGTTTATTTACATCTCATTGTTTCCATTTAGGATTTTAGATGTTTTTTAGATTATGTTCTGACCTCTGGACAAGCTGATCGGCCAGGTAGAATTTTCCATCCAGCAGCAGCTGAATATCCACCACCTGCTGCCTCAGTAAAGTCTCACACTCCAGCAGATAACCAGCGATTTCGGCTTCATTCTGGAACTGGATTCCTGATTCCAGACGCTTCACATCCTACAAGACAGAGAAAATCATTTTTAATATTGATTCAGTGTACTCAATGCTAAACAGTTATGCAAATCAATTTAAACTTAAAGTTACAATTATTATTAAAGGTTATTTACTTGTTTATACTTTTGTTATTTAAAAAGGCAATATGTTCAGCAAATCTGTTTACATTTTATTATTTTGTTGTTACCTCACTTATTTTTGTTTAAAACAAATATAAATCTTGCTCAACTGTATTAGTTATGATGGTTTAGTTAACTAACTTGCAAACAAGACAAAATACTGATAATAGTTTGAGATTACTGATAAAACGGCAATAGTTATCTGATAATTAATAGAAATTCAATGTGTGACTTACAAGTTGTTAAAGAGCCAGCTATATTTATGATATACAAAACTCAAATAAGTGCTCATCGACTGCAAAATGGTGCATTATAATATAATATAATATAATATAATATAATATAATATAATATAATATAATATAATATAATATAATATAATATAATATAATATAATTTTTACTATTTATATTTAAATAAAAACTAAAATAAAATAAAAATAGTAAAAAATATAATATAATATTTTTATTTTATTTATTTTTTAGCCATGATATCAATAATTAAGTGTACTCACAGACTGCAGAGAGTGCGTACTAGCGCTAATTTGTCCTCTTCAACAATATAATATAATAATACAATACAATATAATTTGACTATTTTTATTTAAATAAAAAAAATAAAATTAAAAAAGTTAAATTAAGTAAAAAAGTAATTTTTCCTCTTTAACAATATAATATAATATAATATATTTTTATTTCATTTATTTTTTAGCTATTACATGAATAATTAAGTGTACTCATGGTCTGCAAAGAGTGCATGCTAGTGCTAATTTGTTCTCTCCAACAATATAATATAATATAATATAATATAATATAATATAATATAATATAATATAATATAATATAATATAATTCTTACTATTAAAAAAATAAATAAATAAAAATAGTAAAAAATATAATATAACATAAAATATTATATAAAATAATATAACATAATATAAATATAATATAATATATAACGTAATAAAATATAATATATAATATTTCTTACTATATTTAAAAAATAGATGAATAAATAAATAAATAAAAATAGTAAAAAATATAATATAATATAATATAAAATAATATAATATAATATAAAATAATATAATATAAAATAGTATAATATAATATAATATAATGTAGCATAATATAATATAATATAATATAATTCTTACTATTTAAAAAATAAATAAATAAAAATAGTAAAAAATATAATATAATATAAAATAATATAATATATAAAATAATATAACATAACACAATATAATATAAATATAATATATAACGTAATATAATATAATATATAATATTTCTTACTATTTTTAAAAAATAAATAAATAAATAAAAATAGTAAAAATAAAATATAATATAAAATAATAGAATAGAACATAATATAATATAATATAGTATAATATAATATAATATAATATGATATAAAATAATATAATATTTCTTACTATTTAAAAAAAAATAGTAAAAAATATAATATAATATAAAATATTATATAAAATAATATAACATAACACAATATAATATAAATATAATATATAACGTAATATAATATAATATATAATATTTCTTACTATTTTTAAAAAATAATTAAAAATAAATAAAAATAGTAAAAAATAAAATATAATATAAAATAATATAATATAACATAGTATAATATAATATAATATAAAATAATATAATATTTCTTACTATTTAAAAAAAAATAGTAAACAATATAATATAATATAAAATATTATATAAAATAATATAACCTACAATATAATATAATATATTTCTTACTATTTTTAAAAAATAAATAAATAAATAAATAAAAATAGCAAAAAATAAAATATAACATAATATAATATAATATAATATAATATAATATAATATAATATAATAAAATATAATATAATATAATGTAATATGGCATAATATAATATAATATAATATATTAAAATATAATATAATGTAATATGGCATAATATAATATAATATAATATATTTCTTACTATTTAAAAAATATATAAATAAGTAAAAAATATAATATAATATAATATATTATATAGTAATATAATAAATAATAATATAATATAATATTTCTTACTATTTTTTTTTCACAATATAATCATTTTACTACTTTATTTTTATCTATTTTTTAAAACTATGACATACAAACAAAAATAATAATTAATTGTACTCACCGACTGCAGAGCGATGCGTGCTAGCGCTAGTTTATCCTCTCCGGCTGCGCAGTCCCGCTGAACACGGTTTGCAATCTGCTGGAGCATCTCCAGTCTATGAAGACAGAAGAATAGAGTCAGAACCAGTGTGTGTGTGTAAGAGAGAGAACTCCAGGGCAGTGTGTCCTAACCTGTGTCCACACCCTAACCCGCCGTAGCTGATAATGCTGGTGTTGTTTAGCATTAGCGGTGTGCTAGAAAGAGGCTCGCAAAACAGCAGGTTTTCTGCAGAGCTCCGGCTGGTCAAAGTGCAGTCGGATGAGGTGCTGCTGCAGTACACTAGATTACTGCTCATCCTAACAGCACCTCCGTCAACACACACAGCACTGACGGCACGCGCTCACACACACTCTTATTTATAGGCTCAGAGCACGAATACACAACGCCTGAGGTGAGTAAAAGTGATCCAGCGCAGGTTGAGGCACACCAAAACAACACATTCCTCACATTAAATAACTGCTGCTGTTATATAATCAGGATATAATCAAAGTGCTCAGAGATTTACAGGTCAACGGTGTGTTTTTAGGTAAGTGTTATGAGTAACACAGGTGTGAAATGCACATTTTGTGTGTAAAACGTGTGTGTGAGTTAGTTTTGATAGTTTATAAGGACAGTTTTTTTTGTATAACGACATGGGTATGATCTAGTTGTACTTTAATAATGTGGTTTATGAGGACACGCCATTCATTCATTCATTCATTCATTCATTCATTTTTCTTCGGCTTAGTCCCTTTATTTATCAGGGTCGCCACAGCGGAATGAACCGCCAACTTATCCAGCACATGTTTTACGCAGCGGATGCCCTTCCAGCTGCAACCCATCTCTGGGAAACATCCATACACACTCATTCACACTACGGACAATTTAGTTTATTCAATTTAGTTTAGTTTAGTTTATTCCCCTATAGCACATGTGTTTGGACTGTGGGGGTATGAGGTAGGATCTAATTGTACTCTATTAATGTGGTTTATGAGGACATGCCTTCTGCCATCGTCATTCAAAACAATTAAAAACCATATTTAATGGCGTCTTTTAACATAATTTTGCCACATGTTTCCTGTTATGGTTGAGTTTAGGGTTAGGGACATATATTTTTTCTGTTATATAGTATATTACACATATGGAGTCCCTTTAATCCAACAATACCACCATGTGTGTGTGTCTGTATACTAGTTTTGGTGGTTTATAAGGACAGTTTTTGTATAATGACATGGTTATGACCTAGTTGTACTCTATTAATGTGGTTTATGAGGACATGCCTTTTGTCATCGTCATTTAAAACACTTAATAGCGTCTTTATAATAGCGTCCACATGTTCCCTGTGAGGGTTGGGTTTAAGGGCAGGGCCATATGATAAGATCTTGTTTCTGTTATATATTACAAATATGGAGAGTCCCTTTAATTCAACAATACCACCATGTCTGTGTGTCTGTAGTTTTGGTGGTTAATAAGAACAGTTTTTTTTGTATAATGACATGGTTATGACCTAGTTGTACTCTGTTAATGTGGTTTATGAGGACATGCCTTCTGTCATCGTCATTCAAAACAATTAAAAACATATTTAATGGCGTCTTTTAACATAATTTTGCCACATGCGTCCAGTAATGGTTGAGTTTAGGGGTAGGGACATTTAATAAAATCTTTTTTCTGTTATATAGTATATTACACATATGGAGAGTCCCTTTAATCCAACAATACCACCATGTGTGTGTGTCTGTATACTAGTTTTGGTGGTTTATAAGGACAGTTTTTTGTATAATGACATGGTTATGACCTAGTTGTACTCTATTCATGTGGTTTATGAGGACATGCCTTTTGTCATCATCATTCAAAACACTTAATAGCGTCTTTATAATAGCGTCCACATGCTCCCTGTGAGGGTTGGGTTTAAGGGCAGGGCCATATGATAAGATTTTGTTTCTGTTATATAATATATTACAAATATGGAGAGTCCCTTTAATTCAACAATACCACCATGTGTGTGTGTCTGTATACTAGTTTTGGTGGTTTATAAGGACAGTTTTTTGTATAATGACATGGTTATGACCTAGTTGTACTCTATTCATGTGGTTTATGAGGACATGCCTTTTGTCATCGTCATTCAAAACAATTAAAAACCATATTTAATGATATCTTTTGACATAATTTTGCCACATGTGTCCTGTTATGGTTGAGTTTAGGGGTTAGGGACATATAATAAAAAAAATTTCTGTTAAATGATATACTGTATTACAAATATGGAGAGTCCCTTTAATCCAACAATACCACCATGTGTGTGTGTCTGTATACTAGTTTTGGTGGTTTATAAGGACAGTTTTTTTGTATAATGACATGGTTATGACCTAGTTGTATTCTATTAAGCTAGTTTATGAGGACATGCCTTTTGTCATCGTCATTCAAAACACTTAATACTTAGAGTGTTTATAATAGCGTCCACAGGTTTCCTTGAGGGTTGGGTTTAAGGGCAGGGCCATTTAATAAGATCTTGTTTCTGTTATATAATATATTACAAATATGGAGAGTCCCTTTAATTCAACAATACCACCATGTGTGTGTGTGTCTGTAAACTAGTTTTGGTGGTTTATAAGGACAGTTTTTTTGTATAATGACACGGTTATGACCTAGTTATACTCTGTTCATGTGGTTTATGAGGACATGCCTTTTGACATAGTCATTCAAAACATTTAAAAATCATATTTAATGGCGTCTTTTGACATAATTTTGCCATAGATTTCCTGTGAGGATTGAGATTAGGGGTAGCGCCATACAATAAAATGTTTTTTTTCTCTTTTTTTTTTTTTTTAAAATATATTACACATATGGAGAGTCCCTTTATTGTGTGCGTTTAGACATTTAAACGATTATCATAGCTTTCTGTATCTGTTTTTTAAGCTTTCTGCAAATCGTTTATATATTAAATTCATATGTCAAGGAAAATAAAAAGTTTTCTACTACATGAGGATCTGTTTCCCCATGTTATTTGTTTTTAAAAGGTATGGTAGGTTTGAGATTGATTTTACTAGTCTAGGTGGATCTTGGAATGAAAATTTTGATCTAAACTGAGATTTGTGATGATTTGTGCATTTTTAAAGTTTAGTGATCAACTACATACACGTGTACTAATGCATTAAAAGTTGAGCATGTAAACTAGCATCATCAAACGAGAGTGCAAACATAAAAGGCTTTAATTTTGTTTTATTTTTCAAATATTTCACAAATGATCCAAAATCAAACAAAAAGTGCTCAGGGGGAGCTTAAATAATGTGCTGGTGCTCTTTGGGTAAGGGATTCATCAAAATAAACAGCAAAAATTAGTCCAAGACAATCAAAAAATGTGAAAAGAATATTAAAAAGCCTTTATTGACATGGCTATTCGTTAAACTGCGCCTACACGTATCGGCAAACACTTGCCTTCAGGTGCGTCTGGAGTTTCATGGTCTCATCATGACTCATTAGAATATCTAAACAGTACTAAAATAATATATTAAACACAATTAATTCAGCATTGAGAGAAAGAAAAAAAACTGTTAATGAAAAAACAAGGATGCATGTTATACAACATATTTCTCAAATAATAAAACATGAATGTATATAGAAATAAACCACAAAAAAGTATGTATATATAGACAAATAAACTAGTATAGTGTACAAATAAATGCACATTTTAAAAGAGTTTTGCTGTTTATTTCCCAAATGATGTTGAACAGATTCAGGAATTTTTCACAGTATTTCCTCTAATATTTTTTCTTCTGGAGAAAGTCTTATTTGTTTTATTTCAGCTAGAATAAAAGCAGTTTTTAATTGTTTTAAAGCTATTTTAATGTCGATATTATTAGCCCCCTAAAGCAATATTTGTTATACAATGACTTGCCTAACTACCCTAACTTTACCCTAATTAACCTAGTTAAGCCTTTAAATGTCACTTTAAGCTGAATACTAGTGTCTTGAAGAATATCTAGTCTAATATGTGCTGTCATCATGGCAGAGATTAAAGAAACCAGTTATTAGAAATGAGTAATTAAAACTATTATGTTTAGAAATCTGACTTCAGCAGTTATTAATCAAATTGTTTGACCCAGAAAACGAATCTCATGTTTTAGAAATAAGGCCCAGTGACTGTATATAGGAGTTACAAAACACTCCCTCCACCTCCCATTGGTCAGAAAAACAGTCAACCCCGCCCAGACCTCACACCATTGGTTGAGCATCACTGGTCGCTACAGTAAGGTGATTGCAATTCTCAGAGAAGTCAATGTTTTGACAGCATAACAGTGTTTATACTTTCGGCTGAATGACTTATAATTATGGAGAATTTGCTATGTTTATTTATAGCTTTTTATGTTGTTTTTAAGCAGATTTCAGCTTCATGAAACCATCCCAGACTTCCTAGATTTTTTATGAAAGTCTAAATAGATTGATGTTTATATGAAGTACTCTGGATGTTTATGTGGGGAAAATGAAAAATATGTGAGGTTTATGCTCTAGAAAGCCTTTATATTCTCTGTCACATGAAACTAATGCTTATACTGTTCAGGATAATGCTGAAAGAGACATTCTGTGGCCAAGATCTGTATAGACTATATGCTCAAATATACTTTATAATCATACAATCATAATCTTTGTATCGATGATGCTGGTGAATGACAAATATTGAGCAAACATATCCACATCACTATGGTCATATGTTTTCTGAACTAATGTTTCTTACTTTTCTAGCGCTTATTTTATTACTCAGAGGAAAGCGCATATTTAGTGGAGCCATCTGGATGTTTGTTATCAGAATATCACTGCAGAGATATTTACAACTTAAATTAATTTAAATCACAAAATAAAATTAAATCATGTGTCATTGAATCACATTCAGTCTGTTGTATTGTACATGTGCAATTCAGTGAACGCCCACCGGTGGCACTAATTACAAGGCTTTCTCAAATCTACATAGAGCCCTTTAGAGAACCCCCCAAAAACACTCAGTCCATGTGCATTATATTATATGTGAGATAAAATATGTGCCTCAGCCTACAATTTTGCAAAACCTGAGATACATTGCTCCAGGTACATTTCATTGCACGTTTCAGATGACAAAAATCCACTAGAGGGCGCTGTTTACATTTTTGTAAATCTGAAATACATTACTTGGGGTGCGTTTTGTTGTACGTTTCAGATACATATCCTTCTTGTACATGTCCAGGCAGAGCTTGTCGTACAGATCATCTAGCGAACCACAGAGCTGAACTCTTCGCTAAACCCAACCAATAGTGTTTTCAGAAAAAGGCGCTAGAGGCACTGCGAATGCATAGTTTTACCTTGATTTGACATGGCGTTTATCTCTT
Organism: Danio kyathit; assembly: GCA_903798195.1. Taxonomy (NCBI): domain Eukaryota; kingdom Metazoa; phylum Chordata; class Actinopteri; order Cypriniformes; family Danionidae; genus Danio; species Danio kyathit. Next base: position 1,708,228 of record LR812531.1, on the reverse strand, counting down.
TTGTGAAAGCGTGCATCACTGGACTCGAACCTGAGCGCACAACACCGTACAAAGTGAGCTACGAACAAACTCACCATGACAGAAAAGTGTCCATATGAAGATAAATAGGTGACTCAAATGCATTTACTACTAATCATAGACAGCGTTAAGCTATGTGCTGTTTATTTAGTGTTGTGCAAAGAACTGCATGAGAATAATCTTTTACTCGTCCAAATGATGTCCCTGTAAATATCATTAATAAAAAGAGCAAAAGCTGATGTCGTCATACTGCCCCCCAGTGTCCATTTCACCTTGAAACTGCAGTCAAACGTGTGTTTGTGGTTTAAAAAAAATGAAATATCAATTAAAAAAATTAAATTAGTGCGAATTGCTTAAGACATTCAATTTAGTTTATCAAAAATGTTGCTAAACTTGCTAGATCTCAGAATTATTGTGCATATTACCCATATACACTTCTTATTTTTTCTTTTTCAGCATCACCAATGAACTGAGCCTCATCAAAAACGTTTTCAAAACCTCTACAATGTGAAAACTGTACTGTTGCTACACTCAACAAATGACGTTTGCTATGGGTGTGACGAGACGCCTACTCCACGAGAACGAGACGAGATTTGTACACTATTTTAAAGAAATCCTTAATGATGAATATCAATGGAATAATCTTAGAATTCAAATATTATGCTAATATATGAATGGAAAATAGATTTTTATTCATTCATTCATTTTCTTTTTGGCTTAGTCGCTTTATTAATCTGGGGTCGCCACAGCGGAATGAACTACCAAATTATCTAGCACATGTTTTACGCAGCGAATGCCCTTCCAGCTGCAACCCATCCTTGGGAAACATCCACACACACTCATTCACACACATACACTACGGAAAATTTAGCCTACCCAATTCACCTGTACCGCATGTGTTTGGACTGTGGGGGAAACCAGAGCACCCGGAGGAAACCCACGCGAACACGGGGAGAACATGCAAACTCCACACAGAAACGCCAACTGACCCAGCCGAGGCTCGAACCAGTGACCTTCTTGCTGTGAGGCGACAGCACTACCTACTGCGCCACTGCGTCGCCTAGATTTTTATTTTAAAAAAATAAAAATAAAAAAAATAAAATCACAAAATGCAAAACAATTTAAATGTTTTTTAATTAACTTGTAATGAATTCACTTCCATTTTTATGTATACAATTTCCATAATTATTCCCATAATTTTATGTATGCAACAGGTTTATTCATTCATTCATTGTCTTGTCGGCTTAGTCCCTTTATTAATCCGGGGTCGCCACAGCGGAATGAACCGCCAACTTATCCAGCACGATTTTACGCAGCGGATGCCCTTCCAGCTGCAACCCATCTCTGGGAACATCCACACACTCATTCACACCCATACACTATGGACAATTTAGCCTACCAAATTCACCTGTACTGCATGTCTTTGGACTGTGGGGGAAACCGGAGCACCCGGAGGAAACCCACGCGAACGCAGGGAGAACGTGCAAACTCCACACAGAAACGCCAACTGACCCAGCCCAGCCGAGGTTCGAACCTGCAACCCAGCGACGTTCTTGCTGTGAGGCAACAGCACTACCTACTGCGCCACTGCGTTGCCCGCAACAGTTTTATATTAGTTTAAATTGAATTCTATGCAATGAACATGCAAACACTGTTAACATTTAAATAGAAAATAGCAAACTGACAGGCTTTTCTCCTAGAGCATTTCAGAGTATTTACATTGCAGATCTTGATGGTCAATTTGGATTTTCTGACAGTGTCAGATTTTTTTTGATGACCTGCTTGCATTTATCATCTTTTAAATGTGACTCGTACACGATTGACTGCAATTACACAGCACACGGCAAAAGGCGCAATGACCAGAAAAAAAGAGCGGGCGCTGACTAACAGCTGATAATAAAGCACTCTTTTTTCTCCATTCCTGTATTTATTCAGTTCGCATGGTTTCATTTTTTTATTTTCTTCTTGACAAGTTGTTTTGCTGTAGTTTATGACCAAAAAACGTTCTCATTTGGCCATTTTCTGTTAATCCAGGCCTTTTTAAACCAGTAGGCATCTTGATGTAATGTCCATGGCGTGATTTCTGCACGTGATGTAGGCAACAGTATTATTTTATGTTGGTTACGTGGCGGATGGTGCGCTCTCTTTCTCTCTTGTGAACATGCTTAAATACTTGCGCTACATCACACATATAAAAGCTTTTTTAGTCCCTTTGTGGAATTTGGTCACTTCAACCGGGAAAAGAAAACGTCCGCTTTTCACATACAGCATAAACGTGTTTGGTAATGATGAAGGTGGGTGTGCTGAGTCTCCAGCAGTTCAGTATGTGTGTGCGCGCTTAGAGATGTGTGTAGGTGCAGAGAATATTGTGTCAAACAGCTGTGTGGACTGTCTTATCGCAAAATGCGGCTAAAAGTCCTACACGATGGTAGCCTAATAGTTTGATTTCGGTGTTTACATATGTACTGCACTTCAATAATGACTTTCAACACATCTAAAGTGGCATTCCATCGTGTGGTAATGTCCACGGTTAATTTGTGTGGCTGCAGCCTCTGCTTGGACATGAATAATGCAGCAGCCTTTGGCCGGTGAGAAAAAAAAAAAGTGGTTATGCCACACCCGAGTGGCATGTGCAACACAGAGGCCAGCCTTACCAGGTGTGTGCAAAGCACATGATTTAAATTCAATCCTGCTTCCAATCTTCAATGCTAATTTCACCCTCACGCTCCATCATGATAACATCTACTCACGAGACAACTTTTCACCTCGATGAGAAATCCCGCCATGATTTAATCTCGCGAGATCTCGTCCAACGAGCTTGTCACACCCCTAACGTTTGCTCTTTGTTCAAACAACTTATTTAAAATCAGCTGACAAAAGACAATTCTTTAGGATGTTTCTGGACAACTTAATAGCTTCATGTTCAACCTACTTAAATTTGTAAAACCTTACAAGTTAACCTAATTCCTTCATGTTGCCCCAACACAAATACACTGCGGGGGAACCCAGCATTTCCTAGTTTCACAGTGTGCAGGAGTTTGATTTGTTTAAAAAAAAGAAATGATTAAACGTCAAAAATGTCAAGCAGGCAGTGAGTGGATCCCTCAGTGGAACGCATGTCATCCACGCCCATATTCCCTCATTAAGAAATAGCGATGGAGAGATAGAGAGAGAGTGTAAATCTGTACCTGTCCACCTCCGGCCTCAGGCTCTTCTCTCGCTCCAGCATGGCCACGATCAGCTTTCCCCATTCCTTCTCCACATAATTGGGATGGAAACCGGGAGGCAGCTGCACGCGCCCGAACTCTATCCATATCTACATCACATACAACACAGCAGAGTTCAAGAACATCCTACTGTACATGCGTGTGTGTGTGTGTGTGTGTGTGTGTGTCAAACCTGTGTAATGCATTACAAGGTCACACAATACAATAAGGTTTTGTATTTACTAACATGAACTAATTATGCACATACTTGTACAGCATGTATTAATCAGTTCAACTTTTACTAAGGCGTTATTAACATCCAAAGTCATGCTCGTTATCATTATTTAATCCACTGTGAGTTAACATGAACTAACAATGAACGACTGAAATTACTTAGCCAGCACTGGTTATAATGCATCACTTTCAATAGTATCTTTCCCCAAACACATACTGTAAATGCAGAAAACACGAGCGTACCTCCAGCATTTTGTAGAGATGCTTGATTTTGGACTTTTCGTTCTCTTTCGGGGGTATTTCGTTCTCTTTAAAGTGTAGATATTGAGTATAAAGTGCCTGTAGAGATTAAAAAAAGGATTAGTTATCATAAAGGAAAGCACTGAGCAGAAGAACACACAACAGATTCACTGAATGAAGATAGAGCTCTTTTAAAGAGGCTTAAAGTAAGGGATAAAGTACTTCCAGGAGGTTGCTATCACAAAATACAGGCAGTGCAGAATTATTAGGCAAATGAGTATTTTGAGCACATCATCCTCTTTATGCATGTTGTCTTACTCCAAGCTGTATAGGCTCGAAAGCCTACTACCAATTAAGCATATTAGGTGATGTGCATCTCTGTAATGAGAAGGGGTGTGGTCTAATGACATCAACACCCTATATCAGGTGTGCAGAATTATTAGGCAACTTCCTTTCCTTTGGCAAAATGGGTCAAAAGAAGGACTTGACAGGCTCCGAAAAGTCAAAAATAGTGAGATATCTTGCAGAGGGATGCAGCACTCTTAAAATGGCCAAGCTTCTGAAGCGTGATCATCAAACAATCAAGCGTTTCATTCAAAATAGTCAACAGGGTCGCAAGAAGCGTGTGGAAAAACCAAGGCGCAAAATAAACTGCCCATGAACTGAGAAAAGTCAAGCGTGCAGCTGCCAAGATGCCACTTGCCACCAGTTTTGCCATATTTCAGAGCTGCAACATCACTGGAGTGCCCAAAAGCACAAGGTGTGCAATACTCAGAGACATGGCCAAGGTAAGAAAGGCTGAAAAACCACCACCACTGAACAAGACACACAAGCTGAAACGTCAAGACTGGGCCAAGAAATATCTCAAGACTGATTTTTCTAAGGTTTTATGGACTGATGAAATGAGAGTGAGTCTTGATGGGCCCGTGGCTGGATCGGTAACGGGCAGAGAGCTCCAGTCCGACTCAGACGCCAGCAAGGTGGAGGTGGAGTACTGGTTTGGGCTGGTATCATCAAAGATGAGCTTGTGGGGCCTTTTCGGGTTGAGGATGGAGTCCCAGTCCTACAGCCAGTTTCTGGAAGACACCTTCAAGCAGTGCTACAGGAAGAAGTCTGCATCCTTCAAGAAAAACATGATTTTCATGCAGGACAATGCTCCATCACACGCGTCCAAGTACTCCACAGCGTGGCTGGCAAGAAAGAGTCTAAAAGAAGAAAAACTAATGACATGGCGTCCTTGTTCACCTGACTGAACCCCATAGAGAACCTGTGGTCCATCATCAAATGTGAGATTTACAAGGAGGGAAAACAGTCCACCTCTCTGAACAGTGTCTGGGAGGCTGTGGTTGCTGCTGCACGCAATGTTGATGGTGAACAGATCAAAACACTGACAGAATCCATGGATGGCAGGCTTTTGAGTGTCCTTGCAAAGAAAGGTGGCTATATTGCTCACTGATTTGTTTTTGAATGTCAGAAATGTATATTTGTGAATGTTGAGATGTTATATTGGTTTCACTGGTGAAAATAAATCATTGAAATGGGGATATATTTGTTTTTTGTTAAGTTGCCTAATAATTCTGCACAGTAATAGTCACCTGCACACACAGATATCCTCCTAAAATAGCTCAAACTAAAAACAAACTAAAAACTACTTCCACAAATATTCAGCTTTGATATTAATGAGTTTTCTGGGTTCATTGAGAACATGGTTGTTGTTCAATAATAAAATTAATCCTCAAAAATACAACTTGCCTAATAATTCTGCACTCCCTGTAAAGCCTGACAGGTTACGATAAGTTAAGCCGAGCACTGTTGTATAAGACTGAAGGGTTTATTCTGTGAAAACAACCATCCTGGATGTACTTAATCTCACTTATTGAGCCTGTGTTATTTAGCATTTGTTATCGGGAATAACATACGTCACGATTTGACCAATCAAAACCGGAAACAGAATCAGAACAGCAGCCCAATAATCATTTTTAAAGAGCCCCTATTATGGGTTTTTGAGAATGACCTTCCATGTAGTGTGTAACACAGCTCTAAGTGAAGTGTAATATCCAGCTAAGGCTTCAATCTAAAGGTGGACAGTTGCTGTTATTCTGCCAACCCTGCCAACAGTGTTTTATCCTTTTATTTTTGAATGCTTTGCATCCCATTCTCATCATTTTTACTCAAAAACACTGCTAGCATCGTCCTGAAAAGGCGTCTCACCTTGAGCTCCACAGGACTGCTGGGAAAGTGTCTGTCTGACATCACAGTCACGTTGTGTTTGATCCACTGACTGAGGTAATTTACCATGTTCTGGTACTCCACCCATTTCACATCCACATCCTGGAACGCAAACAACTTACATCAGTCTTCTGTTCACACTAGCAATGTGTTAAACATGCTAACAACAGTGTGCTAAACATCCAACCCAGGCTCATGGATATGTATCCCTGTATACATTTCTGGAGAGCGCCAAATATGTCCCAGGAGCTACGTTTTTTTTGCAGTTTAAGTTTTTGTGAATCCACCAGAGGCCGCTGTGTATGCTTTTTCAGAACTCAAATATGTCTCGCGAGTGCCATTTGAGCCTGCTGATCTTACCTAAATCCACCAGAGGTCGCTGTCGACTGAGTGACCTACCGACCGATATCCCCACACACCCCCTTCCCTAAACCCAACCAATAGTGTTTTCAAAAGCAATCCAGCAAAAGTAAAGCCCTCGCGGCCGCCTGATTTTTACCCCGTTGTCAAATCTTACCCCGTTCTCACCCTGTTTACTTGTTTATTTTATTTTCTGGTTTTTGTTTTACACGGTTTATGTAATCGTACTTCACCAGACTCGACCCCAGTCATCGAGGTCAACTCCTCTCTGTGTCTCAAGTCCGCCGACATACATGGCGAGCTTCTGGTGACAACGGAAAAGCAGTCCACACGGAGGTAAGCTGTCAGCTGGTAGCGCAAAAAGAAACCGAAGCCGTCGGCGGCGTCATACCACCCCGTAGCGTTTGTTTTAAAGACGAAATGCATATAGAGCTCTGGCTACATAATCGGCGCTCTCCAGAAATGTATACGGGGGTACGCTTTCACAATGAGCCTGTGTTGTAAACATCATAACAACAGTGTGCTAAATGTGCCAACAAAGGTGTGCTAAATGTGCTAACAACAGTAGGCTAAACTTGCCAACAAAGGTGTGCTAAACATGCTATGGTAACATAACAACTATAGTAATATATAAAAATGACCCAATACTGTAGTTTTCCACAACTATAAGGTATATACTACAATACACCACAGTTTACTCTAGTAAACACTAAAGTATACTACAGTATTTATTACACTTTATCAGTTTACTACAGTATGATATCATTGACAAGGTGTTGTAGGCACTAATATGCTATGATCTGTTTCAAAACACTATAGTGTTTACTATAAATTACTATAGTATTTTTAATGTGGGATACTTCACGCAAAATAAATTTACTCACCCTTAATTTGTTCTAAACCTGTTTTAAATGCATTTTATTCTGCTGAACACAAAAGAAGATATTTTGAAGAATGCTGGAAACCTGTAACCATTGACTTCCATAGTACTTCCTTTTTTGAAAGTCAATGGTTACAGCTTCCCAGCATTCTTCAAAATACCTTCCTTTGTGTTCGATAGAAAAAAAGTAACTCAAAGAGGCAATGGAAGATATTTTGAAGAATGCTGAAAACCTGTAACCATTGACTTTCAAAAAAGGAAATACTATGGAAGTCAATGGTTACAGCTTTCCAGCATTCTTCAAAATATCTTCTTTTGCATTCAATAGAAAAAAAGGTAACTCAAACAGGTAAAGAAAGATATTTTAAAGAATGCTGGAAACCTGTAACCATTGACTTTCAAAAAAGGAAATAATATGGAAGTCAATGGTTACAGGTTTCCAGCATTCTTCAAAATATCTTCCTTTGCGTTCAATAGAAAAAAAGTAACTCAAACAGGCAATGGAAGATATTTGGAAGAATGCTGAAAACCTGTAACCATTGACTTCCAAAAAAAGGAAATAATATGGAAGTCAATGGTTACAGGTTTCCAGCATTCTTCAAAATATCTTCTTTTGCATTCAATAGAAAAAGGTAACTCAAACAGGTAAAGAAAGATATTTTGAAGAATGCTGGAAACCTGTAACCATTGACTTTCAAAAAAGGAAATAATATGGAAGTCAATGGTTACAGCTTTCCAGCATTCTTCAAAATATCTTCTTTTGCATTCAATAGAAAAAAAGGTAACTCAAACAGGTAAAGAAAGATATTTTGAAGAATGATGGAAACCTGTAACCATTGACTTTCAAAAAAAGAAATACTATGGAAGTCAATGGTTACAGCTTTCCAGCATTCTTCAAAATATCTTCTTTTGCATTCAATAGAAAAAAAGGTAACTCAAACAGACAATGGAAGATATTTGGAAGAATGCTGAAAACCTGTAACCATTGACTTCCAAAAAAGGAAATACTATGGAAGTCAATGGTTACAGGTTTCCAGCATTCTTCAAAATATCTTCCTTTGCATTCAATAGAAAAAAAGTAACTCAAACAGGTAAAGAAAGATATTTTGAAGAATGCTGAAAACCTGTAACCATTGACTTTCAAAAAAGGAAATAATATGGAAGTCAATGGTTACAGCTTTCCAGCATTCTTCAAAATATCTTCCTTTGCATTCAATAGAAAAAAGGTAACTCAAACAGGTAAAGAAAGATATTTTGAAGAATGCTGGAAACCTGTAACCATTGACTTTCAAAAAAAGAAATCCTATGGAAGTCAATGGTTACAGGTTTCCAGCATTCTTCAAAATATCTTCCTTTGTGTTCAACAGAAGAAAGCAACTCACAACAGGTTTGGATGAGTAAATGATGAGTGAATTTTTAATTTTTGTGTGAACTGCCCCTTTAAATCACGCATCTCTTCTCAACTTTCTAGAAGATTCCTTCATGTTGCGTCCATTTGCACAGTTATCTGAGAATTGCAAGCATGTTTCATTGAAGGTCGGCGTGATTTAAATGTCGACAGTGACTCTTCTCCTCAGGCATCTTCATTACCCAGATCTGGGAACGACTCCAAAAACCAACAGATTCTTTAAAAGCTTCCAACTTAAGTTTAATACCCTGCATAACAAGCCTCAAACTCCTACACGTAACATGGAATACAGCGAGTGTATTTGCACAGACCAAGACAAGAACTACTGTCCCACACAGACAAGACAAATGTTTTAAACTATGTCATGCCAAAACAATGTTAATCCTGCTAGTTATTTTGTTTTATAGCCTATATAACCTTCAAAACCAAACAGGGGTGCGTTTCCCAAAACCATCGTTAGCCAACTAAGGTCGCAAGTTCCGTCGTTACAAACATAGTTCGTTGATTTGCTGTTTCCCAAATCCATCGCTCCAACGAACATTCGCAAACTGCATCGCAAACTTGAGCACTTGAAACGACACCTCTGGAGCTGTAGCTAAAAACATAGCTCCTGGCTGTGTCCTATTCCCACTTATCCCCCCTATGCCCTATTCATTTAGAACATTCTAACATTCAAAGTTGGAATTATTAAAAATAAAACAGCATTAAGGTCATCTCTCTTAGGTGTAATTTGCTTTCAAAGTATTTTTACAGTTCAGTTTTAGCGATCTTCATGTTTACAATTGTGCTCCCTTCACAGTGCACTTTGAAAACATTGAAATCATTTTGAACACAGCCTCATGGCGAAAGCTATAGGTATATTTAAAAGCGGAAATTATGTTACAGTACGTCTCCAAAGCTTGTGAAAATAAAAAACATAGCATACGTTAATTCTTTTATTTTATAGTGGGTTATTTATTAAGTTTCTCTGCTGTATATGACATGGGTCTGTTGGTTAGAACTTTCTGCTGTGGTTTACATGTGTCAAATTGTAATTTTTTTTTTTAAATAAATAAACAATATCCTAAATAATAATAATAATAATAATAATAATAATAATCATTAATATTATTATTAAAGTAAATATATTTATAATAAATCGCCTCCTTATTTATTTATTTATATATGATATTAGAATATTTGTTAGCTTTTGTAAGTGATTTTATGTTTTAGAATAGAATATGTAATGTTCAACTTCTCAATAATATTAGTAAAGCAAACACAGGCCCTATATGTGCCATTTACTTATATTTTATTTAATATGGAAAGCGAGAGGATGTTTTTACCAAAACTAATATTGGATTTTATTTTAAATGCGTGTTTGTGTAAAACAATATAATTTGCATAAAGAAATGATGGGGTTGTTCTCTAAAGAAGTTCCTCCACCCCGTTTAGAGCATCATTATGGGCATTTTACATTATAACTAACGTGGTTCAAGCGATGGATCTGCGACAGAGAAACTACGGGTTTTGGGAAACACTCGTCACTACATCGTTCTTTCCCCAAACGATGCATCGCACTATGATAGTTCAGCCGCGAGTTACGTCGTTGTTTGGGAAACGCACCCCAGGACAGGATTCGTCAATTCAACATGATCTCAGTAAACTTTCTGTATATTTACTGTAGTTACGCTCAAATAATCTTTCGCCATTTATACACTTTAACTTATAACTAACACACTCAATATTACATTTAAAGTTAGTATATTTAAAGTGGTATAAATGTCAACTTCATTACTTAGAAAATAAATTTAAATACAATATATAAATTTCAATAGCAATCACATTCGAATATATTATAGTTTTCCGTAAATGTTAATTCGGCAGTAATTATGAAATTAAGTAGAACTTAAGCCTTACGTACACTCAGTTTGCACTATTACAGATTATAAATCATGTAATAATTAGTGGTGGGCCGTTATCGGCGTTAACGTGCTGCCTCTTATCGAGCGATAAAAAAAAAATATGGCTGTTAATCTACTCTCAAAGTTGAGTTGGGAGCTGGGTCTATTCTACGCAAGCTATGATGACTTTCACCTTGATATTTTAGGGCGGATGTATACCTGACCAAATTGCACTGTAGGGGGCGAGAACGAGTCTTCGAACCTGTGTGTGTTCCTACTGTGAAATGACCAGATCAAACGTGACGTGCTAACAGAGATGCAGTTCACTAGAGTGAATCTGATGAATGTTCGCTCCACATCTAACTATCAGGCACCTGTAGAGTTTATGCGTTCCAGTAAAACATATACAAATAAAATAAAGCGGCTGCTTTTTAAAATGAATGACGGTGAATGAAAGTCAAACCGGTGAGCCGTCTGACAAAGTGCCCTTCTGAATCAAATCAGCAGGATGCCCTTCTGGATCTTTCACTTACTTTGAAGACACTACTGACTACGCCTACATGGACGTCTGTAATCTAGTTATCTGCTTTAATAGACAATAATATAATGAAGGTGTTTACGTCAAGTGCTTTCATGTAGGAGTTTCCTGTCATTTTGGGGGACTTTAACTGCAGTTCGGCAGTTTCACATTCACTCATGAACATTTCATTCATGCCCCCGTGACAAACTGGGGTATTAGACGCAAATAAGGAGTAAGGACTGGTGAGAGTGTTATGGAGTTTAATAACGCACACCGAATGGAAAGAAAAAACTTCCGCATTTCACGGTGTGTGTGTGTCTGGGTGTCTGTGTGTGTGTGTGTGTGTGTGTGTGTGTGTGTGTGTGTGTGTGTCTGTGTCTGTGTCTGTGTCTGTGCGCTAGAGATGCGCGGATCAGCTCAAATGTCACCCGAATCCGCTAATCTCTAATCATCTCTAATCATCCACCCGCCACCCGCCCGCACATATTATTTCATCTGATATATATATCCGCACCCGATCGCCACTTTAATAATTCTAATTCTTTGTTTTAAGCATGATGATAGGTGTTACTTTCTCCGCAATGTCCGGCGGCAGAGTAACAGCTCGTTAATTCATGCTCGAGCAAATGAGACGGACAAAAGTTCTCGATGCATGCCCTTCTTTTACTTATTTCAGTGTTTTCAGGTGACAGTGCAAAACAGCTCCCGGGTGGAATTACTGAAGTAAACATAAAACAAAACCGGATAAAACTTTCTCCCTCTAATTCACCGCACGCACAGCACACAGCGAGAGCTCACGTCACAAAGCATGCGTGTCGAACTACACTACCCACAATGCCCCTCGCTATGGACTACAACTCCCGTAAAAGCAGTCCTAAAGCGGCCATACTATTTCCCCTCTCCAGCAACATAGGTCAGCATGGATCGTTCGTTATTAACAGCAGATTCAGCTTTTACATATACAGGAAAAAGAACAAAAACGGTGTCCCTTCAGCCTAAACAGCAGCTATGTTTTGTGTACTTGGCCCTTTTCTTAACACTGTGCATCTACTGTGCCTGGATTCGGGCGATTCCACCTCGCCTCCAAAACACGGCTGGCTGCACTAAATGAGCGTTCGCGCGCAAAGCTTGTTGCAGGAATGCACAAGCTTCTCCTTGCAAGGCGCTGCAGTCGTGTAAATAAGCAATCTTGTTTCTCCCAGAACGATAGCAGATTTCCCTGATGACTCCTCTAACTGAAGTTAGCACAGTATTGTTGCACTTCATCCATTATTTTGGGCGTCTCATCTTCACATTCTGCCTAGTCCACTCTGCTTTTTTGCTGGTCAACTGCTATGACCCGCGACCCACCCGCAATTAATCATAATGTATTTTTTTATTACCCGACCCGCCGATAATCCGCAGCGGCCGCAGATTTAACCGCCATCCGCGCATCACTAGTGTGCGCGGTTCTTTATTGACAGCCGCGTGTGTGGATCTTGTGGGGAAATATGGCGAAAGTCCTACATGATGGTAATAGTTTGATTGCGGTGTTTACTGTACTTCAATAACACCACTAATCTCTGCATACTCCACATGTCTTAATTCCATTTCTGTTTAGTTCAGTTATGACTTTAGTCGGATTAAGGTCATCAAAAATGGCTGTTTGGAGCTTATGTAGGCCTACAGTTCAACATTGATGTTTACCTGAATAAACAGTGAGTAAACACAAGTACATCTTATTGAACATCATTTATTTTCATCATCAATTATCACAGTAGAACAGTTCCTCAAGCAGTTTGTGATGCATTTTGGAAACAGGAGATGAGCCCCTGGTCTAATGCACCACCTGGCTGGAGAAACCCGTTCTCAAAGACTTACTTTAGTCATTATTTGGGCAGCACACATATTCTGAACGCCTTCAGCAGAACTCAAATGAGCCATTTTAATCTAGATTAATTCCAAGATTACAGAGAGATTAATCTAGATTACAAAAATATATCTATCTATGTATTTTTCATAAGAGTGCTTAAGTGTACGTTTATTTTTTTGTAAGCTGATTAATATGTGATGCTACTTACATTTGCATTGATGCCCTCTCCACCTTCTGGTACTTTTGGGAAGACGTCGTATAATGTTGAAACGTACGTAATGACAGATTTCTCGTCCGGTGAAGACACATCAACATCTGTTTTGAGGGGAAAAACATTTGTTTAGGCACGGTTATACTTTATAAAACAGCTTTACATAGCATTGGTTGAAGATTTGAGACAAGTTATAGGACAGTATAAGCAGGGATGATCTATTTTGAATGCTATTCTTAAAGCGTCACGGTCAGTGTTTGGGGAAAAGGAGCGAGGACCCAAGTGCAGAGTGATGATTATTTATTTACAATAAAATAAAACAAAAGGCAAAATAAACAACCCCGAGGGGGAAAACACTAACAAAACGAATAAACAAATAAAAGAAACTGGACTGGGCAGGCTGGCAGGGATCAGAACTGGACCACATCAGGACAAAAGCAACATACAATGATGAGACACGGAGAGAAACGATGATGAACTGGCACAGGACAGCAGACATGAGGAGAATATAAGCAGTAGTAAATTAACACACAAACAGGTGAACCAAATAAACTAATAATGGAGGGCACATGACACAAAGAGACAACACAAGCCATGCGCTCACATAAAACGAGACTAGAACACGCAGATTGGTGCAGTGGCAGCAGTAATGCGGTTGATGTACCGGTCCGTCGTGGTAAAGAAGGAGCTAAGCCGAAAGGCAAAGCTTTCGATTTACCAGTCAATCTACGTTCCTACTCTCACCTATGGTCATGAGCTTGGGTCATGACCGAAAGGACAAGATCTCGGATACAAGCGGCTGAAATGAGTTTCCTTCGAAGGGTGGCAGGGCGCACTCTTATAGATAGGGTGAGGAGCTCTGTCACTCGAGAGGAGCTCAGAGTAGAGCCAGTGCTCCTCCACATCGAGAGAAGTCAGTTGAGGTGGCTGGGGCATCTGTTTCGGATGCCATCTGGACGCCTTCCTAGGGAGGTGTTCCAGGCATGTCCCACCAGGAGGAGGCCTCGGGGAAGACCCAGGACACGCTGGAGGGACTATGTCTCTCGGCTGGCCTGGGAACGCCTCGGGATCCCCCCGGAGGAGCTGGAGGAAGTGTCTGGGGAGAGGGAAGTCTGGGGTTCTCTCCTAAAACTGCTACCCCCGCAACCCGGCCCCGGAGAAGCGGCAGAAAATTAATGAATGTATAGAACACGCAGCCAATGAGAGAACTCATTGTATTAGTATTGTAGAGTAGTATTCTTAGACGCGGTGTTGTTTTACAAATGACCCTGAAACCCTGTGAAACCATGAGGTGAAATATCTGACATGCAGACTGCAGCTCACATTCATCAACGCTCAGGTCAGTTACTGTATAGAGGAACTATGTGCTGCATCAGAAAAACATGGCAAAGCTGAATCAGTGATGGGGCATTCAGACATCTGGAGGAGCTGTGTTAACTAGCAGCTCATTCAGCAATCTCACACATCACCGTTGACATCATGCTTTATAACCTTATTGTTCATTAATTTTCCTTGAGCTCAGTTCCTTATTCATCAGGGGTCGCCACAGTGGAATGAACCGCCAACTTTTTTAGCATATGTTTTACACAACGAATGGGGAAACCCATACACGCTCATTCACACACACACACACACACTCATACACTACGGCCAGTTTAGTTCATCAAATCATTTATACCATGTCTTTGGATTTGTGAGGGAAACCGGAGCACCCGGAGGAAACCCACGCCAACACGGGGAGAACTTGCAAACTCCACACTGAAATGCCAACTGACCCAGCCGAGACTCGAAATAGCGAACTTCTTGCTGTGAGGCGACAGCGCTACCCACTGCGCCACCGTGCCGCAAACCTGATTGTTTTCAATGCAAATATCATTTTTATGTGCATATAGGTCTTGCAGAGACCCTGGTTGTGTTAAGGGCTGAAACTCACCCTCTGGATCCAGCAGTCGGGCCACACCGAGCTGCTCCGCCACACCGAACGCCTGCTCCAGGTTCGATCTGCTGGTCTGTGCCGAGACTCTGCTCATGTCCACTAGATCCGGCCTGGATGAAGACACAAACACAAGATTACAACTAGGCATGGTTTAAGGTAACTTAATTCTTTTTACAAATTTAAGTAAATTAAACACAAAACAATTAAGTTGTCCCAAAAAAAACTCAAGAATTGTGTTGATTCAGCTTGTTTAAGTAAGTAATTTGAACAACCAGCAACAATTGTTTTGACTGTGCAGCTACACGAGAGTTTGCTTTAATCAGGTGTTTTGCATGATAGATAGTTGCAGATTGTTTCATTAATACAGATCCACCCTAAAGCCGCAGTCACACTAGAGTTGAAGCTTGCGAAATTCTGTCGTACGGCGCTGCGAAAAGGGGCGGGATTAAACAAGATGATTAGACATTAAAAAAAGCGAGCGATTGCTCCATGTTTTAAATTTCTGTTCAGAGAGGTCATGTTTTGATCCTGGATTGGTCTCACGCAGTCAAGTGATGTGATTTCGCAGGTCAGAGTTCACCAAGCTTGAACTTTGCACCGCAGCGAAATGCGAAACTTGACGCATGACCCTGCGTTTCTGGTTTGACGCATTCGCGTGCGTATGAATGGAAGTCTATGGGGAGGAAAGTCCAGTGTAACCGCGGCTTAAAGCAGGGGTGTCAAACTCAATTCCAAACACACCTGATCCAACTAATGAAGGTGCTCAAAAGAGTCATGAACACCTTCATTATTTGGATCAGCTGTGTCTGATCAGGGTTGGAGCAAAACTGTCCAGGGGTGCGTTTCCCAAACAACGACGTAACTCGCGGCTGAACTATCATAGTGCGATGCATCGTTTGGGGAAAGAACGATGTAGTGACGAGTGTTTCCCAAAACCCTTAGTTTCTCTGTCGCAGATCCATCGCTTGAACCACGTTAGTTATAATGTAAAACGCCCATAATGATGCTCTAAACGGGGAGGAGTAACTTCTTTAGAGAACAACCCCATCATTTCTTTATGCAAATTATATTGTTTTACACAAACACGCATTTAAAATAAAATCCAATATTAGTTTTGGTAAAAACATGCACTCGCTTTCCATATTAATTGAAATGTAAATGGCACATATAGGGGCAATGTTTGCTTTACTAATATTATAGAGAAATTGAACATTACATATTCTAAAACATTAAATCACTTACAAAAGCTAATGTAACGAATCAGACAGAATACCAGAGGTGCGAGCAAAATAAGGCCAGTTTATTAGGCACAAGTCAAACATAGGCAGGCTGCCGCACGCTAGTCTTTGGCGAATGCGCAATGCTGGTCTGGCTTGCAAAGCCTCTGGATGAGCTCAAAGGGAATCTGCAGAGCTGGTTGTTGAGAAGGCTGGAGAGGAGAGCTGGTGATCGCTTGACAAAGCGGAGTACAGGTAAGGGTGAGAACATTTACACATAAACGCCAGACTGGACAAGACTAACTACAGAGAGAGAGAGAGAGTGTAACATCAAAGGGTGACACACAGAGAACGTTACGTGCTACAAAGTAGGGATGGGCGATATGGCCTAAAATCCATTTTGCGATATACATTGCAGCCTCTTGTGATAACGATATATATTGCGATATATAAATTATAATAGAACCATTTCAGAACAGGTTACATAGACCCTTAGGAAAGCCAAACTGCTATTTTTTTTAAGAAATAAAGAAACGTTGCATGTCGTTTTGAGAACATTTATTGTGCAAAAGCAAAACTGTAATTAAACAACACAATGTTGCAGATAAATAAACTAAATGTAGTGCCTTTTAGAAAGAAAGACTTTTCTTTTAAGTCCTTGGTTCCTAAATGCCAAGTTGCAGAGAACAAAAAAACTGGTGTCTTTTTAGTTAAGGAACTTACACTGTACTGAAAATAATTCCAGTATTAAATTAGTCAAATAAAATTGTGTATTGCAGATACTTTAAATAAAAACATATTTCTAACCTGCAGCCTAAGATAACGCATTTGATTTTAAACATTTTGTTCTCCTAATGAAATTAAAACTGGTGTCTTGATCTGCTCTCTCTCTCTCTCTCCCTCTCTGTCTCTCTCTGTCTGCTGTTGTATTGGTGCTGCTGAGAGATTGAGATGCACCAGACAAAGTTTGCTTATAAAGTAATGCAAAAATGAATACAATTAATATCGAAAGCGAAAGCAGATTCTCGGACATGTCCGGGGAAAAGAGAATGTATTGTCACCCCCAAATAATGAGCTGGATCAGTCTATTAGTCTTCGCGCTCTTCTCAAAGCTGCTATAAAGGCAGGACAACAGTTCTGTATCCAGCGCGTCTCTGTGGGTCTGCGTGCAGAGCATGTGAGTCTGTGGCAGTGTTCTCAGTTTCTCGCGAACACAGAACCGGGCCGCCCCAATAATATATCGGCCGCCCAGGTAAAATCTGTGTGGGAATCTGTGTGACAAGCCACGACATGCCATGCATGAGGCTCGCAAGTTGTGCGACACGTCGACATTTGGTGCCATGCGTTGCTTAGTGCTGTTGTTGATAGCGTCAGCATGTGCTACAGTCACGATAGATTTCCAACGTAATACACCATAAGTTAGTGTGAAGAGCATGTTGTTTTACCGTGGCCGAGTGAATTAAGTCATCAATCGAGCTTATTAAAAAAGAAAATTGCACATGTGCGACTAAATAAATTTTCCAGTTCGCACACGTCTATTTTTTGTCGCACTGTCGAGCCCTGTCCGTGTTTATTCAAGATGATGCGTTGCAGCCGGCTGCAGCTCGTTGCTCTTAATTTCGCGGGTAGATTTCGTCATCAAACATGCATTATCGCGATAGTGCAATAGAATTAGAATCTCTATCGTAGGCCAATTTTGTATCGTTTATATCGCATATCGTTTATATCGCCCATTACTACTACAAAGGTAATAATCCGACACTGAAACAGAGAACACAGAGGTAGAAATAGAGCAGCTAATCAGCTGCGAGTGAAGACAGGTGCCAAAGCAATTATTGCAAATAGAGAGGATCATCAGCTGAGAGGGGAAAACACCGAGAATGAGGGAATTAATGAGATCAGACCTGGCTCATGACAGCTAACACTATTCTAATATCATATATACAGTAAATCATATAAATAAATAAATAATGAGGCTATTTATTATAAATATATTTACTTTAATAATAATATTAATAATATTAATGATGATGATTGTTATTATTTAGGATATTGTTTATTTATTTTTTAAACAATTATAATTTGACACATGCAAACCACAGCAGAAAGTTCTAACCAACAGACCCATGTGATATACAGTAGAGATACTTCATAAATAACCCACTATAAATTAAAAGAATTAAGGTATGCTATGTTTTTTATTTTGACAAGCTTTGGAGACGCAACATAATTTCCGCTTTTAAATATACCTATAGCTTTCGCCATGAGGCTGTGTTCAAAATGATATCAATGTTTTCAAAGTGCACTGCGAAGGGAGCACAATTGTGAACATGAAGATCGCTAAAACTGAACTGTAAAAATACTTTGAAAGCAAATTACACCTAAGAGAGATTAACTTAATGCTTTTTTATATTTAATAATTCCAACTTTGAATGTTAGAATGTTCTAAATGAATAGGGCATAGGGGGGATAAGTGGGAATAGAACACAGCCAGGAACTATGCTTCTAACTACAGCTCCAGAGGTGTCGTTTCAAGTGCTCAAGTTTGCAACGCAGATTGCGAATGTTCGTTGGAACGATGGATTCGGGAAACAGCAAATCAAAGAAATATGTTTGTAACGACGGAACTTGCGACCTTAGTTGGCTAACGATGGTTTTGGGAAACGCACCCCAGAGCTGCGGCCCTCCAGGAATTGAGTTTGAGACCTGCTCCAGAGAATGGAGGTCAAACGCATTTTAATGTTAAAAGCAGGTGTAAACAGGGCCAAAGACTCAAATGTTCACATTTTACAGTGCAGTTTATGTGCTCATGGGAAGTCATTCATATAAAGGCACATATAAAAAAAACATGTATATTTGTCAGAGAGAAAATTAAGCCTAGTCTACACCTGTTCAAAATCTAAAAGGCCCAGAAAGAAACGTGAAATCTGATGGGGATGTGTGTTTGTGACAGGTTTCATGAGATTCACTCATAAGGATCATTACTGATATTGAACTCTCCCTGACTGACAGGAATACTGTAGAGATGCCAGAAATATCCTCGCACAAACCAAGTAATTATCCAGAAACTGGGTCATGAAAACTGGTGTATGTGCGTCGGTTTGGTAATCTGACATTTAATCAAACTATAAAGCAGGGCAGATTAGGACTGTGATAACAACAGATCACTAAAAACACACAACAAACATTCATTTATTCATTTTCCCTCAGCTTAGTCCCTTTATTCATCAGGGGTCACCACAGCGGAATGAACCGCCAACTATTCCAGCAAATGTTTTACACCGTGGATGCCCTTCCAGCTGCAACCCAGTACTGGGAAACACCCATACACACTCATTCACACACATACACTATGGCCAATTTAGTTCATCAGTTCCCCTATAGCGCATGTGTTTGGACTGTGGGGGAAACCGGAGCACCTGGAGGAAACCCACGCCAACACGAGAAGAACACGCAAACTACACACAGAAACACCAAGCCGGGACTCAAACCAGTGACCTTCTTGCTGTGAGGCCACAGTGCTAACCACCGAGCCACCGTGTCGCCCTACAACAAACAGTTATTTTATTTATTGATCTATTATCGCGATAATGATATTTTCCGATATATTGCACAGCCCTTTTTCTGTTATTCTGTTAACATTCACTCACCCTATAGCACATGAAAGCAAATGCAATAGTCAATTTTATATGCAGACTGCGCTGTTACCTGTACTTATGGATGATGGCGTTAAAGAGCCGTCCGTCTCTCCAGGAGGTAGTGAAGTTGTCACAGCGGACCCCGACGTATCCTTCAGTCATCTGCTTGGACCACAGCAGAAGCCTCTCCTTGGCCGTCATGTCCTCGGATTCGCCCGTCACGTGGATTTCCGAGATCTGCATTAAAAAAAGTACATGAATGTTATTTATTGGGATGCACAGAAAGCACTGCGCTATGAAACCCATTCATTTCAATGGCTTAAGCCGTGCAGGGGTGGTTTGTTATAATAATGGTAACACTTTACAATAAGGTTGTACTAGTTAATGCACTTCCCAACATGAACAAACAATAAACAATACATTTATTATTTATTAATTGTTATTTAACATTAGTTAATGAAAATAAAGTCAATCATTGTTAGTTCATGTTTAGACAACATATTTAAAGTCATGCACATGCTGTGGTGAAAAAGCTTACACCTAAATCACATAATGTTCACTACTCACAACTTTTGAACCAGTTCTAGAGACTTTTTGTCTATCAAACAATTCCCAGAACAATATATCATAACCCAAACATGCGGTGTATTGATAACAACAGTACAGCCCACTGAACACTGTTTTCACCTACATTCTGTAGATCATAGTACAGTTCAGAAAATATCAAAGCCACACAATCACACAAAGGTTATTTTCAACACTGAAACACTCATTGACCACTAGTGACCCAAATATATTATATTTTTATAACCTTAAAGTAAGGGATTTTATGTACAGTTGCAATCAGAATTATTAAACCCCCTGATTTATTCGCCCCCCTGTTTATTTTTTCCCCAATTTCTGTTTAATGGAGAGAAAACATTTTCAACACATTTCTAATCATAATAGTTTTAATAACTCATTTCTAATAACTGATTTATTTTATCTTTGTCATGATGACAGTAAATAATATTTGACTAGATATTCTTCAAGACACTTCTATACAGCTTAAAGTGACATTTAAAGGCTTAATTAGGTTAACTAGGCAGGTTAGGGTAATTAGGCAAGTTATTGTATAATGATGGTTTGTTCTGTAGACTATTGAAAAAATATATAGCTTAAAGGGGCTAATAATATTGACCTTAAAATGGGTTTTAAAAATTAAAAACTGCTTTTATTCTAGCCGAAATAAAACAAATAAGACTTTCTCCAGAAGAAAAAATATTATCAGAGATACTGTGAAAATTTCCTTGCTCTGTTAAACATCATTTGGGAAATATTTAAAAAAGAAAAAACAATTCAAAGGGGGGTGAATAATTATGATTGCAACTGTATGTATGTATGCATGTATTTATTCATTTATCTATCTATCTATCTATCTATCTATCTATCTATCTATCTATCTATCTATCTATCTATCTATCTATCTATCTATCTATCTATCTATCTATCTATCTATCTATCTATCTATCTATCTATCTATCCATCCATCCATCCATCCATCCATCCATCCATCCATCCATCCATCCATCCATCTATCTATCTATCTATTTGTTGTTAAAAACAATCTGATTTAGAGATGTGGCTAATTTGTTTTTGCTTAGTTTTTTTTTTTAATGGAAGCAAAAAACGTACCTACAGTTTAAAAAAAAGGTTTATACTTGTGTAGAAATGCAAACTGTATCATTTTACAGTATCAGTAACAATATAGTTTCTGCACTGTCTGGTATCATTTTAAAAGTACCAATTTAATCAAGTTAATTTATCGTTGTATCATTTCATTTTGTATTGTTTTGGCATGCGTACCATTTTAAAGGTATCGCTTTGGCACCAGTCCCATTTTATAAGTATCAGTTTGGCAGCAGTATAGTTTTAAAAGCATTGTTTTAGCAAAGTTACCATTTTAACTGTATCAATCTGACACTGCTACCTTTTTATAAAGTATTGTCTTAGCACTAGTACCATTTTAAAAATATCAGTTTGGCATGGTAGCATTTGGAAAGTATTATCTTGGCACCTGAACCATTTAAAATGTATCATTTTGGCACTAATTCTGTTTTAACATGTATCATTTTGGCATCCGTACCATTTTAAAAGTATCGTTTTGGCACCAGTACAGTTTTAAACTATTGTTTTGGTACGGTACCATGTATCAAATTGACACCGTACCTTTTTAAAAGTATTGTCATGGCACTAGTCTAGTACCATTTCAAAAATATCATTTTGGCATCTGTACCATGTTAAAAGTATCGTTTTGGCACCAGTACTGTTTTAAATGTATCGTTTTGGCACCAGTACTGTTTTAAATGTATCGTTTTGGCACCAGTACTGTTTTAAAAGTATCGTTTTGGCACCAGTACTGTTTTAAATGTATCGTTTTGGCACCAGTACTGTTTTAAATGTATCGTTTTGGCACCAGTACTGTTTTAAATGTATCGTTTTGGCACCAGTACTGTTTTAAATGTATCGTTTTGGCACCAGTACTGTTTTAAAAGTATCGTTTTGGCACCAGTACTGTTTTAAATGTATCGTTTTGGCACCAGTACAGTTTTAAAAGTATCGTTTTGGCACCAGTACTGTTTTAAATGTATCGTTTTGGCACCAGTACTGTTTTAAAAGTATCGTTTTGGCACCAGTACTGTTTTAAATGTATCGTTTTGGCACCAGTACTGTTTTAAATGTATCGTTTTGGCACCAGTACTGTTTTAAATGTATCGTTTTGGCACCAGTACTGTTTTAAATGTATCATTTTGGCACCAGTACTGTTTTAAAAGTATCGTTTTGGCACCAGTACTGTTTTAAATGTATCGTTTTGGCACCAGTATAGTTTTAAAAGTATCGTTTTGGCACCAGTACAGTTTTAAAAGTATAATTTTTGCACCAGTACAGTTTTAAAAGTATAATTTTGGCACCAGTACTGTTTTAAATGTATCGTTTTGGCATCAGTACCATTTTAATAGTATCATTTTGGCACTGGTACGGTACTGTTTAAAATGTACAATTTTGGCACTAGTTCTGTTTTAAAATGTATCATTTTGGCACCTGTACCATTATAAAAGTATCGTTATGACACCACTACTGGTATAAATGTATCGTTTTCGCACCAGTACCATTTTAAAAGTATAATTTTGGCAGCAGTATAGTTTTAAAACCATCGTTTTGGCACAGTTACCATTTTAAATGTATCAATTTGACACCGCTACCTTTTTTAAAGTATTGTCTTAGCACTAGTACCATTTCAAAAATATCAGTTTGGCATGGTAGCATTTGGAAAGTATTATCTTGGCACCTGAACCATTTAAGATGCATCATTTTGGTATCCGTACCATGTAAAATGTATCGTTTTGGCACTGGTACTATTTTAAAAGTATCGTTTTGGCACCAGTGCTGTTTAAAATGTATCGTTTTGGCACCAGTACACTTTTAAAACCATCGTTTTGGCACCGGTACCATTTTAAAAGCATCAATTTGATGCTGGTACTCTATCTTTTAAAAGTATTGTCTTGACAGTTTTAAAAGCATAATTTAGGCACCACTACTTTTTAAAAAGTATTGTTTTGGCCCTAGTACAGTATTAAAAGTATCAATTTGACACCAATGTTGAAAACAAAACAAACAATACCCAACCCCACTAATGTAGATGCAGACGTGCCTACTGACCCCTGCTGACCTCACATGACTTCACATTACTCAAAGGATCTGCAGCTCTAAAATCAAACACCAAGAGCAAAAGCTAGGCCAACGCCTGCTGGCTTAAGGAAACTCATTATATCACAATATATAGAAACTGCACCTCAACAATCATTTACAGCTTGATAGGTGTATAATATGTGTACGTGCTGACAGTAGAGGAGAGGAATCTGCCGCTCGCTCACAGTGTAATTATAGCTGAGCACATGCTGTTTAGACTGTGGGTGTGGAGAGACTGGGACATTAAACCAACAGCAAAACACATGTCAGTTCACCTTAAACCTTCACCATCAAAGCATATTCTGTCATTCAGTAGTGGTTTCTGCTTGCTAACTGATCTATAACACTCACAGGTACAGCAGATAAGTAAAAGTTATTAGTATTGCAATGCAACTTAAAAGTATCAGCAATCATCTACAGGAAGAAATAAATAAATAAATAATTTAGAGATTAGTTGAAGTGTGTTAATTCATATACAGTGTTTGGCATTGGAGTACACACTGTACAGATATTTCCTTTTTTTTAATACTTTCTATAGGATGCTAAACAA
This sequence comes from Danio kyathit, assembly GCA_903798195.1. Taxonomy (NCBI): domain Eukaryota; kingdom Metazoa; phylum Chordata; class Actinopteri; order Cypriniformes; family Danionidae; genus Danio; species Danio kyathit. Next base: position 1,684,117 of record LR812531.1, on the reverse strand, counting down.
TAAGGTATTTGTGTATATACATTAGATTAGTCAGTAGCAAAGCCAAAACTGGAACTGAACTAACAAAATAAATTAAGATCATGATGCAACAATACCTCAACAATACCCCACCTCAACGAATATTCATTCATTCATTTTCCTTCGGCTTAGTCCCTTTATTCATCAGGGGTCACCACAGCAGAATGAACCACCAACTTATTCAGCATATGTTTTACACAGCGGATGCCCTTCCAGCCACAACCCAGTTTTGGAAAACACCCATACACACACCCATACACTATGGCGAATTTAGTTTATTAAATTCTCCTATAGCGCATGTGTTTGGACTGTGGGGGAAACCGGAGCACCCGGAGGAAACCCATGCCAACACGGGGAGAACATGCAAACTCCACACAGAAACACCAACTGACTCTGCCGGGACTCAAACCAGCGACATTGTTGCTGTGAGGTGACAGTGCTAACACCGGAGCCACCAGATAATATTAAATAAACATTTAATTTAGTGAAAATTTGTACTTTGACTTTTATTTGCAACACTTCGTTTGAATTTAAATGTATTATCTTTCTATTTCCTTGAATATGAACACAACTGGTGACACGGTGGCGCAGTGGGTAGCACATTCGCCTCACAGCAAGAATGTCGCTGGGTCGAGCCTCGGCTGGACCAGTTGGCATTTCTGTGTGGAGTTTGCATGTTCTCTGGGTTTCCTCCGGGTGCTCCAGTTTCCCCCCACAATCCAAACCCATGTGGTACAGGTGTATTGGGTATGCTAAAATTGACCGTAGTGTATGAGTGTGTGTGTTAATGAGTGTGGATGTTGCAGCTGGAAGGGCATCCGCTGTGTAAAACATATGCTGGATAAGTTGGCGGTTCATTCCGCTGTGGCGACCCCAGTGTAATAAAGAGACTAAGCCGAAAAGAAAATGAATGAATAAAACTGTTTAATAAAATTGTTTTGTTTAAATGCACCAAAATGTATTGTCTATTTATTGTTTATTTACTGGGAAACAGATATAAATATACATTTACTAGCATGTATAAACATAAATAATATGTGTATTTTATATTTATATACAAATAATGAATATCCACAGTACACACACATATTATCTAAATATATACTTCTATTTTGGATTTGCATTTAATAATAATTTCTAAACAATAAAAACTTGCCATGACATAAACACAGCATACACCGATTAAAATTATTCGCCCTCCTGTGAATTTCCTTTTCTTCTTCAAATATTTCCCAAATGATGTTGAAAAGATTCAGGAATTTTTCACAGTATTTCCTATAATATTTTTTCTTCTGGAGAAAGTCTTAATTGTTTTATTTCGGCTAGAATAAAATCAGTTTTTAATTGTTTTAAAGCCATTTTAAGGTCAATATTATTAGCCCCCTTAAGCAATATTAGTTTTGGATTGTCTCCAGAACAAACCACTGTTATACAATGACTTGCCTAATTATCCTAACTTTACCCTAATTACCCTAGTTGAGCCTTTAAATGTCACTAAGCTGTATAGAAGTGTCTTGAAGAATATCTAGTCAGATATTATTTACTGTCATCATGACAAAGAGAAAAGAAATCAGTTATTAGAGATGAGTTATTAACACTATTATGATTAGAAATGTGTAGAAAAAATATACAGGAGGGCTACTAATTCAGACTTCAACCGTATCACAGCTAAAGTGTTTATGATCTGCAGCACACAATATTGCTCGAGTAACATCACATGTACTATTGCATCATTGTTGTTACTGATGCTGTTCTTATATTACCTCCTGGTGCTCGGCAGAAGCATGTTTAAGATCTCGCTGGACATTATCCAGTGTATGATGAGAAACTAAACCCCCGGAGCATGTTTGGGCCCTCCTCCTGTGCTTCCGGTGCACTTGAGTGTCCCAAATAATCCTGGAAAAACCTTCAATGTTATCCAATGGCGGATCCACGTTTCCTCTGAGCGTCTGCAGCATGTGCTCCACCGCTCCGAAACTCACAGCCCTCCGCAAATGCCTGCGCAAAAGCCTCTTCTCCAAAACCCCGTCCTTAAAACTAACACTTCTCTTAGTGACTCCACGCAGATTAAACTCCGCCGTAGATCTGATTTGATCCATTTGATGGGCTCTTCTGCTGGATTTACCTCGGAGAACTGGGACTTCTCCAACATACACCCCATTGCTGATACTTTGCTGTCTGGGTCTTAAAACATCATCATGCTCTGAGTTTGATATTTCGGGAATAAGTTGGGAATTACTCTCACTCTTGACACTGTCTGCATGGCTTCTCAAAGAGTCTGTGCCATTGATTTCTGTAGATTTCCTCTTCTTCCTCTTTTGGAAATATTTGCGTCCTCTGAGCTCCTTTGGTTCGGGGCTGATTGGAGCTTTTGTGGGATCGATGTAATATTCCTCTTTAGAGCCCCGAACGCATCCACATGCGTTACCCATTGGTCAGTGTTGGGTGTAATTAGTTACAGAGTAACTAGTTACTGTAATTAAATTACTTTTCTGCTATAAAAAAAAAAAAAAAAAAAAAGTTAAGGGATTACTTTTCATTTTTAGGTAGCTTGATTACTCATAATGCACTTGCCTTAAATACTGTAACTGCAAAGTAACTAGTTACTTGATTGAAATCACTTTTCTGCTAAAAAAGTAAGAAATTACATTTATTTCAATTACAGTTACTTATAATGTACTTGCCTTAAATGCTGTAGATATATTCAACAGTTCTGTATAAATCAATTCAAGGAAGTAGAGTAACTGTAAAGTTACTAGTTACTGTGATTAAATTACTTTTTCTGCTAAAAAGTAATCTATGGGATTACTTTTCACTTTTATGTAGTTTAATTACAGTTACTTATAATGCACGTGCATTAAATACTGTAGATATATTCAACAGTTCTGTATAAATCAATTCAAAGAAACAGAATAACTGTAAAGTAACTAGTTACTGTAATTAAATTACTTTTCTGCTAAAAAGTAATTTAAGGGATTACTTTTCTTTTAATTACAGTTACTTATAATGTACTTGCATTAAATACAGTACATATGTTAAACAGATCATTATAAATCAATTCAAGGACGCAGAGTAACTGTAAAGTTTTTAGTTACTGTAATTAAATTACATTTCTACTAAAAAGTAATCTATGGGATTACTTTTCACTTTTAGGTAGTTTAATTACAGTTACTTACAATGTACTTGCATTAAATACTGTAGATATATTCAAAAGTTCTGTATAAATCAATTCAGAGAGGCAGAGTAACTGCAAAAGTAACTAGTTACTGTGATTAAATTACTTTTCTGCTAAAAAAAAAATAATGTAAGGGACTACTTTTCTTTTAATTACAGTTACTTATAATGTACTTGCGTTAAATACTGTTTATATATATAAAAGATCAGTATAAATCAATTCAAGGAAGCAGAGTAACTGTAAAGTAACTAGTTACTGTAATTGAATTACTTTTCTGCTAAAAAGTAATCTATGGGATTACTTTTCACTTTTAGGTAGTTTAATTACAGTTACTTAAAATGTACTTGCGTTAAATACTGTTTATATATATAAAAGATCAGTATAAATCAATTCAAGGAAGCAGAGTAACTGTAAAGTAACTAGTTACTGTAATTGAATTATTTTTCTACTATAAAGTAATCTATGGGATTACTTTTCACTTTTAGGTAGTTTAATTACAGTTACTTACAATGTACTTGCATTAAATACTGTAGATATATTCAAAAGTTCTGTATAAATCAATTCAGAGAGGCATAGTAACTGCAAAAGTAACTAGTTACTGTGATTAAATTACTTTTCTGCTAAAAATAGATTACTTTAAATTTTTAGGTAGTTTAATTACAGTTATTTATAATGTACTTGCGTTAAATACTGTTTATATACATAAAAGATCAGTATAAATCAATTCAAGGAAGCAGAGTAACTGTAAAGTAACTAGTTACTGTAATTGAATTACTTTTCTGCTAAAAACGTAAATGTAAGGGATTACTTTTCTTTTAATTACAGTTACTTATAATGACCGTGCATTAAATACTGTAGATATATTCAAAAGTTCTTTATAAATCAATTCAGGGAAGCAGAGTAACTGTAAAGTAACTAGTAACTGTAATTAAGTTACTTTTCTGCTAATGTAAGGGATTACTTTTAATTTTTAGGTAGTTTAATCACAGTTACTTATAATGTACTTGCCTTAAATACTGTAAATATATTTAACAATTATTTTCTGCAAAATTTATACGAGTCAATTATAATTAATTGGACTTTAACTACTACTCAAGTAATCAGATTACTTATTGAGTAATTAAGTTACCTTTCGAACAAAGCAATTAGAAAAGTAATTTAAACACAATTTTAATGATGTAATTAGTGATTAATTACTTCTTTGAAGTAACTCACCCAACACTGCCCATGCTCAATCCTAGCTCTAACAATAAGGCTGGCTATGAAACATGATTCATTTCTTCCTGCAAGCTAAACATTAAGTTTTTAATCCCAGGAAGTGCTGCAGAAGCCATCTTTCTCTATGCAAGTGTTCAGGAATGGTAATGACGTCAGATAAAAGAGTCCAGAGCAGTATGGATGATGTGAATCCCTCTCCAAACACGCTTCTGTCTCCAGTATTGTGGGTAAATGCACAGCCCGGCCCTTTCTTCTCACGCTTTCTGCCAACACACTGAAGTCTCGCTGACCTTTGAATCGGCAGCCTTTGCCCTGATCCTCCAGAACAAACACAGCACAGATCGCGGCGACACACACTAATCCAGCTGTAGGAGAGCTGTGTGACGGTGGAGGAGACGTCACAGTCCCCATGTGATGTGTAAACACAGATCCCGACCGGTGTTGAGTTTCCAGAGACCCATCCGGCTGTACACTCACAGAAATGAATCATGATTAGGCATGGGCCGGTGTAAGATTCTGACGGTATGATAACCTTGGATAAATATATCACGGTTTCACAGTATTGCGATTACTGCTCTAAAATATGCTCTGTTTAAATGTCTGGGTGAAAAACAACAGCTTTTTCCCCCATTAAACACAATATGTTTTATTTTAAGAAGCATTTAAATATCTTATAACAGTAAACATGCCAGGCTAAATAATAAAAATCAATCAATGCCTTCTGCTGTCTTCATTAGTTTCAGAAACACAGATTTCTGTACACCTTGAAGAGGCATCTTTGGAGATCTTTCTTTCTGTGCATATAAAGTAAAACCACTGCACTGGTCAGGTCTAGAGCATGCCTGGATGTTGGTTTTGAAAAGGGAGAGATTGGTCCATGTTTTACATTTCTGTCCAGAGAGGTCATGTTTTGATCTTTGATTGGTCTCACGCAGTCACGTGATGCGATTTCACAGGTCAGAATTCACCAAGCTTGAACTCTACAACCCAGCGAACGAGCTTGCATTTCCGGGCTGTCGCATTCGCATGCGTATGAATGGAAGTCTATGGGGCGAAAAGTGCAGTGTGACCACAGCTTTACCTGTAGGTTACAAAAAAGCCTAAAGCACTCATTTAATTTGGTCAGGTGTGTTTAATTAGGGTTGGAACCAAAATGTGCAGAGCTATTGATATTATTACATAAATCTTGTTCTTATTTGTTTCATTTATGTTTAACTAACAAATATTGATCACATAAAAAGTTTATAAGTTCAATTATATATGAACTTAATACAAATGGATGGAAATGTTAACATAAAACTTATTTGTTAGGCCTAAACCTTTTGAGTGTATGAAGGACAGAGCGAGAGATCGGTGTGTGAACTCTGTGCTCAGCAAGATGAGCTGATTGAAGAGGACATGCCAAGCTGAAAAACTCATGGCCTCTCATGTGGCCTTTAAAAATAACAGGACAATGTTGCTGGACAGTGTGTGATCCTGGACCACAAAACCAGTTAAAAAAAGTTAAGTGTCAATTTTTTTATTGAAGAAAATGTATGTGTATAAATATCTCATGAAACAGAAGCTTGTCCTTTTTTCTGACATTGTTATGTACAGCCGATTGAAACAGTCTTTGATTTTGTGGTTTGGTAACCATTGTTGGAAGAACAAGATGACCGTAAATGACTGACAGGCCCGCTCTAAATGACTGATAGCCCCCTGCCTTAATTGACTGATAGCCCCGCCCTAAAGGACTGATAGACCCACCCTTATCGGCTGATAGCCCCGCCTTAAATGTATGATAGCCCCGCCCTAAAAAACTAATAGGCCTGCCCTAAATGACTAATAGTCCCACTCTAAATGACTGATAGCCCAACCCTAAAGGACTGATAGGCCCGCCCTAAATGTCAGATAGCCCCGACCTGAAGGACTGACAGGCCCGCCCTAAATGACTGATAGCCCCATCTTAAATGACTGATAGACCCACCCTAAATGGCTGAAAGCCCCGCTTTAAATGACTGATCGCCCTGCCTTAAATGTTAGATAGCCCAACCCTGAAGGACTGATAGGCCCGCCCTAAACGGCTGATAACCCTGCCTTAGATGTCAGATAGCCCCGCCCTAAAGGACTGACAGGCCTGCCCTAAATGACCGATAGCCCCATCGTAAATGACTTATAGCCCCGTCCTAAATGGCTGATAGCCCCACCTTAAATAGCTGAAAGCCCCACCTTAAATGACTGATAGCCCTGCCCCAAAAGACTGATACCCACACCTTAAAGGAATGATGCCCCCACCCTAAAGAACTTATAACCTCATCATTAAGGACTGAAAGCCCCACCTTTAATGACTAATAGTCTCACCCTAAATGACTGATAGCTCTGCTTTAAATGTCTGATAGCCCCACTCTAAAGGGCTGATAGGCCCGCCCTAAACAACTGATAGCCCCGCTTTAAATGTCAGATAGCCCCGGTCTAAAGGACAGATAGGCCCGCCCTAAATGACTGATAGCCCCGCCCTAAATGACTGATAGCCACGCCGTAAAGGACTGATATGCCCGCCAAAAATGTCTGATAGCCCCGCCTGAAATGTCTGATAGCCCTGGTCTAAAGGACTGATAGGCCCGCCCTAAACAACTGATAGCCCCGCCTTAAATGTCTGATAGCCCCGGTCTAAAGGACAGATAGGCCCGCCCTAAATGACTGATAGCCCCGCCCTAAATGACTGATAGCCCTGCCGTAAAGGACTGATAGGCCCGCCATAAATGTCTGATAGCCCAGCCTGAAATGTCTGATAGCCCCGGTCTAAAGGACTGATAGCCCCGTCCTAAATGACTGATAGCCCCGCCCTAAATGACTGATAGCCACGCCGTAAAGGACTGATATGCCCGCCAAAAATGTCTGATAGCCCCGCCTGAAATGTCTGATAGCCCTGGTCTAAAGGACTAATAGGCCCGCCCTAAACAACTGATAGCCCCGCCTTAAATGTCTGATAGCCCCGGTCTAAATGACTGATAGCCATGCCGTAAAGGACTGATAGCCCCGCCATAAATGTCTGATAGCCCAGCCTGAAATGTCTGATAGCCCTGGTCTAAAGGACTGAGAGGCCCGCCCTAAACAACTAATAGCCCCGCCTTAAATGTCTGATAGCCCCGGTCTAAAGGACTGATAGGCCCGCCCTAAATGACTGATAGCCCCGCCCTAAATGACTGATAGCCCTGCCCAAAATGACTGATAGGCCTGCCCTAAAGACATTCCATGTGGCCAGAAGTGAAGAAAAGCACTTCTGAGGGTGGAGAGAAGGTTATAGGATGAACACTATAGAGTGTTATTTGACTCCACAGAAAACCAAAAACCTGCAGTTTGATTCATTTGTATGTTTGCTCTGTTGTATTTACCTATGGTTGTAATTAGCTGATCATATTTTATGCAGATGCACTTTTTTCCCCAACATCGCACAGGCGTATAGCTGGAAACGCAGCAAACTGTGCTTTCACAGACGACAAAGCTTTCTGTTTGCTCTGTAATCAGACTCAAAACAAGAGCAAAGCTTTATAAAGGATCAAGCCCTGCAGCTCTTTCAACAAACAGACATAACCGGCGGATATGAATATGAAAGGATGTGAAAGTGAAGGTTATATAAACTCACTTAAGGGCATATTAAATCATCTCAGCTCTAAAATATAATTAGCTTTTACTAAACATTCATTTAAAGTTAATTAGTGTGTCTGATGAGGTAAAAATGACTGTTATAACTGTGCTAATTTGTTTTAGGGATCCCACACAAGATGTGATAATGCATTTGCCACATCTCACCTGCATAATATCCCGAATCACGTTCATTTTTTAGATATGTTCACAAGTAGGTACATCTATATCTACATGAAGAGTGATTAAAGTTTCGTAAAACATCATATAAATCTCTGGCGAGCCCAGAAGTTTCAGCTTAAATAACTAAGCAGATCATTTATTAGAGCTTTATTAAATTTGTATTGCAAAAATATTTGTGTGTGTCCCTTTAAATGCAAAAAAGCTGGGCGGGGCCTCTACACTTTACATGCTGTCCTATTCAACATTGGTTTGAGTTTGCATTAAATATTTAAAGCTACACTAAATATTAAAGGGACAGTTCACCTAAAAATTTAAATGATGTCATCGTTTCCTAATCCTACACAAAATACGTTTGAGTTTCTTTCTTCTGTTGAACATTAATGAAGATATACTGAAACAGCCATTGACGTCAATAATATTTTTGCTCGTACTATGGATGTCCACTTCGTTTCTACTTTTCTATGTCATTTATTTTTTAGGAAACTGGTTTATTTGTTTTCTGCAAACCAAGATTGAATTATTGCAGAAATACAAATAAACCAGTTTCCCAACATTTTTCAAAATATCTTCTTTTTGTGTTCAACAAAAGAAAGAAACTCATACAGATTTGAAACCACTTGAAGGTGAGTAAATAATGAGTAAATGTTCATTTTTCACCACAGATGGGCTGTTTTACGCACATATTTAATTAAAAACAATTGTAAAAACCTGAAATAATCTTGACAAACTATACACAACCTGACAAAAGTCTTGTGGTGGATCCCAGCTATAAGAGCAACACATAATAACTTGACTTCTAGTTGATCAAGTGCAAAAGTGTCAGAAGGTGGATTTCTCTGCTGAATCATCTGTTGATCTGCATCCCAATCATCACACATACTGCAGAAGACCTACTGGAACCCACATGGACAAAAGATTATCATAGAAATTAGTCAAGTTTGGTGAAGGAGACATCATGGTTTGGGGTTGCATTCAGTATGGGGGCGTGCGAGAGATCTGCAGAGTGGATGATCAACATCAACAGCCTGAGGTATCAAGACATTTGTGCTGCCCATTACATTACAAACCACAGGAGAGGGACAATTCTCCAGCAGGATAGCGCTCCTTCTCATACTTCAGCCTCCACATCAAAGCTCCTGAAAGCAAAAAAGGTCAAGGTGCTCCAGGATTGGCCAGCCCAGTCACCAGAGATGAACATTATTAACCATGTCTGGGGTAAGATGAAGGAGGAGGTGTTGAAGATGAATCCAAAGAATCTTGATGAACTCTGTCCTGCAAGAACTCTTTCTTCACCATTCCAGATGACTTTATTAATAAGTGATTTGAGTCATTCAGAGATGTATGATGCAGTCCTCCAAGCTCATGATGGAGTCAGACACAATATTCATTCTGTTTCACTGCAGCATGACTTTATATTCTATACTGGACATTATTGAAGGTTCAGTGATGAGACTTTAGTCTAAGCAGAGTCAGACCTTACTGTCCTAATGAAATCATTCAACATCAAGACATGATCATATTTTATTGTGCTCAAATAAGCAAAATCTAGAGGCCTTCGCCTTTCATAGAAGCCACTTCTGACACCAAATGATCAACTAGAAGTCAACTTATTATTTGTTGTTCCTGAAACTTGAATAGACGATTAGACTTTAGTCAGGTAGTGTATATAATACGCATATATCACCTATAATTGTGAGTACATTTTCATTTTTGGGTGAATTATCGCTTTAAGCATGCTTCTATTTAATGCAATTTTACTTCCTCTAGTCCCACTTTAAAAATCGACAAACCAAAAACTAGATTTCAAACACCATGTTGCGTGTTGTTACTAGAGGCAATGTTCATACACCCTCAGTACACCCTTCATTCATGCACTTCAAAGCATGTTTATCAAGCCAAAAGGACAAGTTAGAGCTTCTAGAACAACATAACGATAATGATTCAGAGTCAAACGTCTTTGATCATTTGTTCAGACAGACACTATTCAGATGCCATCTGTGGATATTTTGTGCTTAAGGACTCAATGAGATCCTCAAATCTTTATCTGCATTCACACTGTCATTGTTCCTGATCATTTGACCACATCAGATGTCTTTGGTGCATCTGTTTACACTTCACCTCACATCTGATGCCTGTGTTTACATTCATCTCCAGCCCAAAAGGATTTAAGTAATTTGCAAATATGATATTTAGATATTTCATTCATTCATCATAAAGTCAGCTGTGGACCAGACCTAGAAGGCCAAAAGCTTCAAGTTGAGCAAAAAACTCACATAAAGGTAAATAAAATCCTGCAAGAAAATCTAGAACGAGTGACACATTGCATCTTGCAGAAACTAGCCTAGAGCGCCATCTGCTGTTAAAAACTAGCCTAGAGCATCATCTGCTGTTAAAACCTAGCCAAGAGCGCCATATATTGTTAAAAACAAGCATAGAGGACCATCTACTGTTAAAAACTAGCATAGAGCATCATCTGCTGTTAAAAACTAATCTAGAGTGCCATCTGCCATTAAAAACTAGCCTAGAGTGCCATCTACTGATAAAAACTAACATAGAGCGCCGTCTGCTGTTAAAAACTAGCCTAGAGCGTCATCTGCCATTAAAAAGTAGCCTAGAGCGCCATCTGCTGTTAAAAACTAGCCTAGATCAACGTCTGCTGCTGTTGAAAACTAGCCTAGAGCGCCATCTGCTGTTAAAAACTAGCCTAGAGCGCCATCTGCCATTAAAAAGTAGCCTAGAGCATCATCTGCTGTTATAAACTAGCCTAGAGCGCCATCTGCTGTTAAAAACTAGCCTAGAGCGCCATCTGCCATTAAAATGTAGCCTAGAGCAACATCTGCTGTTATAAACTAGCCTAGATCAACGTCTGCTGCTGTTAAAAACTAGCCTAGAGCGCCGTCTGCCGTTAAAAACTAGCCTAGAGCGCCATCTGCTTTTAAAAACTAGCCTAGAGCACCATCTGCTGTTAAAAACTAGCCTAGAGCACCATCTGCTGTTAAAAACTAGCCTAGAGCGCCATCTGCCATTAAAAAGTAGCCTAGAACGCCATCTGCTGTTAAAAACTAGCCTAGAGCGCCATCTGCCGTTAAAAACTAGCCTAGAGCACCATCTGATTTTAAAAACTAACCTAGCCTAGAGTGCCGTCTGCTGTTATAAACTAGTCTAGAGCGCCGTCTGCTTTTAAAAACTAGCCTAGAGTGCCGTCTACCGCTGTTAAAACCTTGCCAAGAGCGCCATCTATTGTTAAAAACAAGCATAGATCACCGTCTACTGTTGAAAACTAGCCTAGAGCACCATCTGCTGTTAAAAACTAGCCTAGAGCGTCATCTGCTGTTAAAAACTAGCCTAGAGCACCATCTGCTGTTAAAACCTAGCCAAGAGCGCCATCTGCTGTTAAAAACTAGCCTAGAGCACCATCTGCTGTTAAAACCTAGCCAAGAGCACCATCTGCTGTTAAAAACTAGCCTAGAGCACCATCTGCTGTTAAAACCTAGCCAAGAGCGCCATCTGCTGTAAAAAACTAGCCTAAAGTGTTACGTGCTGTTAAAAGCTAGCCTAGAACATTGTCTGCTGCTGTTAAAAACTAGCCTAGAGCGCTGTCTGTCGTTTAAAAACTAGCGTAGAGCGCTGTCTGTCGTTAAAAACTAGCCTAGAGCGCCATCTACTGTTAAAAACAAGCCTAGAGCGTCATCTGCTGTTAAAAACTAGCCTAGAGCGCCATCTGCTGTTAAAAACTAATCTAGAGCGCTGTCTGCCATTAAAAACTAGCCTAAAGCACCATCTGCTGTTAAAAACAAGCCTAGAGCGTCATCTGCTGTTAAAAACTAATCTAGAGCGCTGTCTGCCATTAAAAACTAGCCTAGAGCACCATCTGCTGTTAAAAACTAGCCTAGAACATTGTCTGCTGCTGTTAAAAACTAGCCTAGAGCGCCATCTACTGTTAAAAACTAGCCTAGAGCCTCATCTGCTGTTAAAACTAGCCTAGAGCGCCATCTGCTGTTAAAAACTAGCCTAAAGTGTTACCTGCTGTTAAAAACTAGCCTAGAACATTGTCTGCTGCTGTTAAAAACTAGCATAGAGCGCCATCTGCTGTTAAAAACTAGCATAGAGCATCATCTGCTGTTATAAACTAATCTAAAGCATCGTCTGGTGTTAAAAACTTGCCTGGAGCACCATCTGCTGGTAAAAACTAGCCTAGAGCAACATCTGCTCTCAAAAACTAGCATAGAGCGCCATCTGCTCTTAAAAACTAGCATAGAGCACCATCTGCTGTTAAAAATTAGCCTAGAGCGCCGTCTGCTGTTAAAAACTAAATTCTAAATCCATGTCAGAGAGAACCATGATGCATATGTAATATTCTAGAAATGATCCCCTAATTAATGCAGCACTTATTGCCTCAGTCTTACTAACATGTGTAAGATTAAGATCAACATGTGGCTCAGAACGGGTGCAAAAAAATTGGATCTTTTTGTATTTTTGTGCATTCACATGTGTGCAACAAATTCCAATCAGAGTGTTGTTTTTTTGTGTGTCAATGTAAACACAAAGACCTGCAAACAACAGATGCTAATTTACACTGAACTGCAACCTCTGATTGGTTGGATTCAAAACTGGATCCTTCCAAAGAAGAGACCCAAGGGCTGAAAAATATAAACATGACTCCAAAAATCAGCCCTAAGAGAGTGATTTCTGGGCAAAGCATCTCCGTGCACCCTGCATGATCATGAGGGAACAGGCCCGCAGCCACCAGCGCCTCTTGCCCAGCGGCTCGCGTGAGACTGACAGCGGCAGGTGCTCCTGCACGTCCCCACGCTACCTGTCAGCAAGTTTTATGAAGCCAAGCATTATTTAACACATTCTTCGGCTATGCCCCAGATATCAATATTTTAGACATGTTTTTGTAAGCCATGCGGGCCGCCAGGGAGGCTGGGCATGAGTGGTTAACAAGAATGAAGAGCTGCAGCACATAGTTTGAGCATTCCTGCAAGCAAGTTGTGAAGGTTTGGGTGCTGTGACATATAACAGTCTTGACTTTCCATATCACCTTAAACTGAACATGCAGACAAGCCAAGATATTAATAATCTACAGCAGAGACGGTGAAACAGTGTGTCCACCAGGTGAATTTTACACACTTCAACAGCATTGCAAGAAAATGTGCCTAAAAAGCTGTGATGTGATGCAATGATTTGAAATGATGTGCAACCATTGAAAACTGTGTGAACTCAGGCCCCGTTTACACTAATACAGCTTACTTTTAAAATGGCATTTTAGAACGAAAATGACCCACGTCCACACTGGTGTTTCATCTAGCATTTCTGAACAGCCCTGAGTCCACTGAAAACGCACATCACGTGACCACACCCACACACACACACACAGCCACAGACACACACACTGTCAAGCGCTCGTCTGAGCTCCAGAGAACAGTGTACGTCAGACAGTTTATCAAGGATGATAGTGGATCTCGTCTCACTATAGTTGTTAAACGTGATATTTAATTAATCTTGTCTCTATCCAGGGCTTAATTTGTGCCGGAACACGCCGGATCCGGCACCTCATTTTACCGATCTCCCTCCTCAACCGCCCTCCTCCCCTGTCCTCTGTTCATTTTCACTTTGTTCCGCGACTCCCCAACCCTCTTCACTTTCGTCCGCGACACCTCAGCGCCGCTCAATTTTGTCCGCGAGCAACCCCCGCGCCGCTCACTTTCGTCCGCGACACTCCTCCGCCATCCACCGCACCAAACAAATGACTGACACGGATCACTCTGCCTACTCATGCCAGAGTCCAGCGGAAAGAGTGATTGACAGGTGGTAATTTGTGTGTAACTTATCTTTATTTATTTATGATTTGGTTATGGGTAAAACAAAGACACGGTAGACTACAAATAATTAATTCGTTATGAATTAATTAATTATTCATAATTTATTCACCTCCGCCTATGAAGACGATGTCATCGTCCATCGCGATGTTTCACATTAGACATCGTACGATGCTAAATTGGTCAACATCGCCCAACCCTATTGGGAAGATGGTTGGGGCGAATTACAGAGATCCCCATTTAGAATTTAACAAAGCCTTGTGTTTCTTTATTTAATTGAGGAGTAAAATGAATTGTGTTATTTAAGTGAAGTTTAGTTATAAACTAATTTCGAGAGGATCACGTGATTATGATTGAACACGGCTGGTTACACGTTAACCACACATGATTGTCCAATCAGACGACCCCTAACTCACTATAAAGAGCCAGGGTTTCTTACTACAGTCATCTTCGATTTGAAGAACCCCCCCCACCAACCCCCCCCCCCCCCCCCCCCCCCCACCCCCCTCCTTCCACCCCTACTCCTCCTCCTACCTAGATGGGTGACACGGTGGCCCAGTTGGCACTGTTGCCTCACAGCAAGAATGTCAATGGTTCTAGGCTTTACCAAACCAGCAGGCATTTCTGTGCGGAGTTTGCACGTTCTCCCCGTGCTCACGTGGGTTTCCCCCGGGTTCTCCGGTTTCCTCCCACCGATTAAAAACATGCAACCTAAGTCATTGTCTAAATCAACACTATAGACTTGCTCCCTACCTAGTATCTATCTCGTTAAAGAGAAGCACTATCTGCTCTTCAATCACTACGACAGGGGAGTTCTCGAGATCTACCTGAGCTCAGAGCTCCCCTCTCGCCCTGCAAACGGGAGGGAGCCCGGGGCTCAAGGACCTTTTGAGCTCAGGGCTCTCTCCCGGGACAGCATGCCAAACTTGCTTTATAATCAATCATCAGCTAAGTGTGAACTCTTGAAATACTGTAAATGAATCAGACTTCTGTAAATACCGTCACTCGACAGATAAAGGACAATACACAAGACATCGGCGAGCAAATCAAGGCAGGAGCAGCTCAACAAGTGTATTCAGCATTGAACTCCATTGTGTCATAAATAGGATTACTTATGTTTTTATTAATGACACTGCGTCATTAATGAATATGTTTTAAAGCACCGTTTTGTAATTATTTTTAGGTATTAGCAACTAAATTAGGAAATTGCCCATGGCAAATTTAATGTAATACGATTTGGTGTATTTAACTTCAGCCCACAGCCCTCAATCAAGTTTGGTTTTGGCTTCTTAGAATAAAAGGTTTGGGCACCCCTGATCTAGATGGACCACAGTAAATAGACCCAAAGTGTCTTCTTTCCAATGATACCGCATTTTTGTTTGTAGCTACTTGTAGTCAAGAATTGTTACTATTTAAAAGTAGGTAGGTGTAAAAACTAGTGCTGGGGCGTTATCGGCGTTAACGTGCTGCGTTAACGCGGGACTCTTATCGCGCGATAAAAAAAATATCGCCGTTAATCTATTCTCAAAGTTAGGTTGGGAGCTGGGTCTATTTTACCCAAGCTGTGATAACTTTCACCTATTAGCGCGGATGGATACCTGACCGGTGAGCCGTCTGCCCTTCTGAATCAAATCAGCAGGCTGCCTGACTCTAACTGCAGGTCGGCAGTTTCATTTTAACTCACGGATATTTCATTCATTCCTTCGTGACAAAGTGGGGTATTAGACGCAAATACGGAGAGAATGTTATGGAATTTAATAACGCATGCCAAATGGTAAGAAAAAAAAACTTCCGCATTTCGCGATGTGTGTGTGTGTGTGTGTGTGTATGTGTGTGTGTGTGCAGTCCTTTACTGACAGCCGCGTGTGGATCTTGTCGGAAAATATGGCGAAAGGTCCTAAAGACCGCCGTGTTTACTTCAATAATGCCACTAATATCTGCATACTCCACATCTTAATTCCATTTCTGTTTAGTTCAATTATGACTTTAGATGGATTAAGGTAATCAAAAAATGGCTGTTTGGAGCTTATGTGGGCCTACAGTTCAACATTGATGTTTAACTGAATAAACAGTAAACACAAGTACATCTTATTGAACATCATTTATTTTCATCACCAATTATCATAGTAGAACAGTTTCTCAAGCAGTTTGTGATGGATTTTTGAAACGGGAGATGAGCCCCTTGTCTAATGCGTCACCTGGCTTGAGAAACCTGTTCTCAAAGACTTATTATTTGGGTAACACACATATTTTCAAATTCAAATGAGCCATTTTAATCTAGATTAATCTAGATTAATTTCGAAATTAATCTAGATTAATCTAGATTAAAAAAATTAATCTATGCCCACCTATAGTAAAAACCCATAAGTGGGTGCTGGCTAACAGGTTAAGCCTTTAAACGTCACTTTAAGCTGAATACTAATATCTTGAAGAATATCTAGTCTAATATTATGTGCTGTCATAATAGCAAAGAGAAATCAATTAGAAATGAGTTATTAAAACTATTATGTTGAGGAATGTGCTGGAGAATAAATCCTCTCTCCATTAAAGTCACTTGTAAACTATTTGTAAAAGTGTTAGAATGTCACAGGAGGGCTAATAATTTTTGTCTTTAACTGTATGAAGATGAGAGTTTTGACAGGCACAGACCTGCCCATGCGCAGCTGCAGTTAAACCTCTACCTGACCTAAAGCTCAACATCTCTCTGACTCCAGATCAGTCAAAATCTGACATTTACAAAACCCCGCCACAAACACAGTATGCAAAAATATGTGTTCTATATATAGATATAGTTGAAGTCTGAATTATGAGCCCCCCTGTTTATTTATTCCCCCAATTTCTGTTTAACAGAGAGCAGATTTCAGCACATTTCTAATCATAATAGTTTTAATAACACATCTCTAATAACTGATTTATTTTATCTTTGTCATGATGACAGTAAATAATATTAGACTAGATATTCTTCAAGACACTTCTATACAGCCTAAAGTGACATTTAAAGGCTTAACTAGGTTAATTAGGTTAACTAGGCAGGTTAGGGTAATTAGGCAAGTTATTGTATAATGATGGTTTGTTCTGTAGACTATTGACAAAAATGTATAGCTTAAAGGGGCTAATAATATTGACCTTAAAATGACTTAAAAAAATTAAAAACTGCTTTTATTCTAGCTGAAATAAAACAAATAAGACTTTCTCCAGAAGAAAAAATATTAGAGGAAATACTGTGAAAATTTCCTGAATCTGTTCAACATCATTTGGGAAATAATTAAAAAATGAGGGGGGCTAATAATTCTGACTTCAACAGTGTGTGTGTGTGTGTGTGTGTGTGTGTGTGTGTGTGTGTGTGTGTGTGTGTGTGTGTGTGTGTGTGTGTGTGTGTGTGTGTGTGTGTGTGTATACAAATATACTGTTTATTTTATACTGTTTACTGATTATTAATCACCAATTAATCTAAAATTATCCAATTTAATCCACTTTTAAAGTTTGAACATATAATACATGTTTACTGTGTTTATATGTATTATATATTTAAAAATACACACATTATATATTTGAGAAAATATTGATTAATTTATTTACTTTTCAGCTTAGTCCCTTTATTAATCAGGGATCGCCACAGTGGAATGAACCGCCAACTTATCCAGCATATGTTTTACACAGTGGATGCCCTTCCAGCTGCAACCCAGTACTAAGAAACACCCATGTCATTCACATACACTACGGCCAATTTAGTTCATCAATTCCCCTACACCACATGTCCTCTGGAGCACCCGGAGGAAACCCACGCCAACACGGGAAGAACATGCAAACTCCACACAGAAATGCCAACTGACCCAGCCGGGGTCGCCACAGCGGAATGAACCGCCAACTTATCCAGCACATATTTTACGCAGCGGATGGTCTGCAACCCATCTCTGGGAAATAGTAATACACACTCATTCAAACTCATACACTATGGACAGTTTAGCCAGTCCAATTCACCTGTACCGCATGTGTTTGGACTGTGGGGGAAACCGGAGCACCCGGAGGAAACCCACACGAACACAGGGAGAACATGCAAACTCCTCACAGAACTGACCCAGCCGAGGCTCGAACCAGCGACCTTCTTGCTGTGAGGCGACAGCACTACCTACTGCGCCACTGCGTCGCCTACTTATATATTCTTAATGATAAACATAAATGTACACGTTTGTTTTCATGTAATTGTGTATTTATAGTTATGCAATACACATACACAGAACAACCTAGTAAAACCCTAACAAACATTTAGCAGCTGCATGTCTATCATATAAATCTAAAATATGTGTGTGTGTGTGTGTGTACTGTGTATATTTATCATGCAACACACTAACAGCCACTTAGCAACTATGTACCTAACTGTACATGCCTACCAAGCAACAACAAAATCAGTGTGTGTGTGTGTGTGTGTGTCATTCACTAATGTGCTTTCCTGCAGGAACATTTCCCCTGATTTAATAAAACACCGTGCCGTGTGCCAGAACGGTCAATTAAGTGATTTTCTGAGGAACTTCATTGTGCGTCTGATTTATTAAAGACATCATTTCAGTATCAACACGCAGCAGCTGAAGCGGGAAAATATTCCAGTCATTACAAACACAAGATCTGTCTTGCATGCTTCCCTCAATTTACGCAGATTAGCCTTGTGTAAAAAATGCATTTATATTTACATCAGATTTTATTCAGTCCCTTTATTAATCAGGGGTCGCCACCGCGGAATGAACCGCCAAATATTCCAGCATATGTTTTACACAGCTGATGCCCTTCCAGCTGCAACCAAGTACTGGGAAACACCCAAACACACTCATTCTCTCTCTCACACACACACACTCATACACTGCGGCCAATTTAGTTAATCAATTCCCCTATAGTGCATGTGTTTGGACTGTGGGGGAAACCGGAGCACCACGCCAACACGGGGAGAACATGCAAACTCCACACAGAAACAACAACTGACCCAGCCGGGACTCGAACCAGCGACCTTCATGCTGCCCTTATTTTTTATTTTTTTTTTTGCTGTATATTTATTGTTTTTGTGAAAAAAGAACTTGACAATGACAATTTGTGATTAATTACATTCAAAACAAAAGTCTGTGATTATATACGCGTGCAAGCGTAACATGAAAGCCAACAGGCTCCTTTTGAGTCTTCCAAACTTTTTTTGTTTTGACATTCGACTATTTCACTTACCCCATTAGCTGATTATTTTGCTTTTTTTAACCTCTTAAGGTCCAAGCTATTTTTTTACATGCATTTTTTATTTCTCTTTGCTTATTGGAACCTAATTAGAATAAAAATCTAAGTATCATCTCTTGATTTGATGTACTTTTAGAGAAAAATGATGTCCATATATGTGGACTCGTGGTCCCAATTTACATAAAACACTTTTTCCTGAATGTTTTGTAATGCATATATAACATAGATAACATAGAAATCTTTTCTATCAGAGAGTAAAAACAACATTTTTTTCCCATTTTGCACAGTTAAAATAAAGTTTTGGGACATTTCATATGCTGCAAAACAGTTGCAGGATGACACTGTATGTCTGTAACAACACATAGACCATTCAAAGTATTTTAAATAGCCACTTACAGTTTTTTTAGTGGCTTTGGTGCATTTCTCACAACACTATTTACATTTGCACAACAGTTCATGCATTTCTCAAAACAATTAGTCATTTGTGCACATCATAGTAGCAGTTTCTCATTCCTTCCAGCAAATTGTGAATGCTTTTGGACATGCATCAATTGCTTTCATTCAACTCTCTGCTGTTTATAATATTATCATTTGCTTATGTCTTGTCAGTCAAAATGAACTAAACTTGTGGATGCTGAATAGTCATTCCATATACATGGTTTCCGCTACATTCATCACACCAAAATTCATCCCACCACGGCTACATTACAGCTTCTCATTCAAAACATTGTCGTTTTTTAAATAGCGGGTTATAATCGCACCAAAACATATTAAAAGGTAAGTGAATTATAACAGCGCAAACTTTTCTGTAACCGTAGTAGTGCTGTGCGCTATTTGTTCAACCCTTTAAGGTGACATGCTGACTGGCTGACTGACTGACAGGTGTGTGATGCGTGAGGCCAGCAAACACGGCGTAGCTTTCAGTTAAGATGAACACAGTTTCCATACAAGTATACTTTATTGATAAAGGTCAATGGCTCTGCATACAATGACTTTATCTTGCTGGAGTTTATAGCCGTTTCACTTTACTTCAGGACACGTTAATGTCGCAAAACACACAAAAACACACTAAAGCGCACTTCAGCAGTGTTTATTTGAGAGCGCACAAGAAGATCTGCACTTGAGCGTTTAAATTTGAGGGCGTGCAAGACGTTTTGTGCACGAACAGAGGAAATCAGCGCGCAATCAAAGAGATTCGCATGCTCGTATTACATGAATGCGATCTCGACTTGTAATACTGCGCTATATGTTGGCAGATCTGTGTAAAAAAGACCTGCCGCCACAGCTGGAAAAAACCCTAGAGGAAACACTGATACAAAAATAATAGTCCTCATTTCATTACTGGAGTCATTACATACACTCATGTTGAACTAGTTTTCCAAATCTGTCAAGATAATTTTATTTAAAAAATGTAAATCTTTTTTTTTCCTGAAAATGTCCTCTAAATTGAACAATTTGATGACTGATTTACAGAGCTGTGTATGTTGTAGGTTCAGCTCCAGTATGTACTGCAGTATTGTTTACAGTTGTGCACAGCTCTACCCAAGGGGAGTTATGTTTGTTGTAAATAAGGGTGTGTTTACTCTTTTGCACAATGCTGTGAATAAATTAGAATTGTAAAGAGCAAATGCAGTAAACATGTGAAACATTCATATTCAGTGTGTTGTACTCAGATACCTCACTAAATGCAGTGATGTCTAACTTTACTGTAGTTTTCAAATGGCTGTGCAAATAGTATATAGTGCTGTCTGGAGCATTTTCAGCAAGTGTCACCAAAATCTGACTTATTTGCATTGGAAAACATGTACAGAGTAAACTCATAATGAAAACATGACAAAGCCATCTGACTATCTTGTTCATTAACAATAGTGTCAGGACTTTTCATCTTGATGACACTGACACTTTCACTGACATCAATACTTGCTTTTGAGGAATGAGCTCTCCATTTTGAGCAAGTGACACGCTTCTGCAGGTTATCCACTAGGTTTTGCAGTTTGTACTAATTGTTTTGAGAAATGCATGAACTGTTGTGCAAATGTAAATAGTGTTGTGAGAAATGCACCAAAGCCACTGAGAAAAACTGTAAGAGCTAAAAATGTGCTGTCTACATAAAACCTCACTTCATTTAATCCTATTATTTATGAAAACAAAACAATATTTGGCATTTTCAGAAAATATGCCTAATTTAAGAATTGTTTGGACTAGAAAAAACACAACAAACACTCCAAGTAAGAAAAGCAGTGTAATGGTGCAGACACTACATTGTGACACACAATCCAACACTGAATTTAGCAATCAAAGTGAGTGAAGTGTGTTAAAAATGACATAAAAGAGGCAGCATAAAGCTGTCAAAACCAGCGCTGGACACCTGAGGTACTTTAATGCTTTTATAACACACTGTTTATTCATTCATTCATGCCCTTCCAGCTGCAACCCAATATTGGGAAACACTCACACACTCTTGCACACACTCATACACTATGGCCAATTTAGTTAATCAATTCCCCTATAGTGCATGTGTTTGAACTGTGGGGGAAACCGGAGCACCCGGAGGAAACCCAACACGGGGAGAACATGCAAACTCCACACAGAAACGCCAACTGACCCAGCCGGGACTCGAACCAGCAACCTTATTGCTGTGCTAGCCACCATGTCGCCCTTCATGCCAAACTTCTACACAGAAATGGCATCCCCAAATTCTGTCTGGCCCTGCTAATATGTTCAGAAACACCTTTTTACCTTCATTCTCCACGTCAGCTACCATGAATTATTAAATATACTGTATAATTAGACTTAATATAGACTGTTTGGTGGCTGTACTTTGAATTCTGTAAAAGTCACTGTTAAAGATGCTGCTATGTTTTTTATTAATCATATATACTATATGTGATTTCCATCCTCTTTAAATAAAATAAAGGTCAAATAAAAAGCAGTGTTGAGCAAACGTGAGCAAATGTTGCTGTACAGATACAAGGCTGACCTCTAGTGGTCACACGATGAACTCCAAAACAAAGGCACCAGTTGCATTTGAGTTTCATGCTCTCTTCTCATGCATATCTAAGCGGGATATCTGTATGTATATCTAAGCTTTTATATCTGAGCTCAAACACTGCACAGAAACACTAGTCGAGCAGAAATGAATCAACAAGAGTCATTTTTAGGCAAAACAACCTCAATGATACCTTAACTTTCACATATACTGAGA
The DNA here is from genome assembly GCA_903798195.1 of Danio kyathit. Classification (NCBI taxonomy): domain Eukaryota; kingdom Metazoa; phylum Chordata; class Actinopteri; order Cypriniformes; family Danionidae; genus Danio; species Danio kyathit. Next base: position 1,661,658 of record LR812531.1, on the reverse strand, counting down.
AATACGCAGTCGGATGCATCTCCAATAAGCAGCTGACCTAAATAAAACACACAAGAGAAGTTCAGACTCACCTGAAAGTGCAGAATTATGGTCCATATTAATCCCAGCGTCAGCTTTGGGTTTCCATCTGTTATGTCGTCATTCCTGATGTTCACCAGTTTGACCTGGATAAATGATATGGTTAAATAATGACCAGAGATATATCATAACACAATCATGAAGACATAATGCACAAGGCTCTACACTGAAAAAAATGAAAGGTAAGTGGTTGCAAACATTTTATATGGGCTGAATTTAAACAAAACCAATTAAATCTAGTCATGTTCAACTTCATTTGTTTGGTTAAATTCAGTCTATATTAACTGTTTGAACCATTTTTTTCATTCATTTGTTATGTTCCTTCAGGGTATATACAGGAATCAGAAACACCTTGTTTAGGACTCTTTCTCATCGCCACCAGTGGTGGATTTAGGCATGGGCAATATGGGTGATCGCCCAGGGCGATATCTTGCTGGGGGCGGCATGGGGAGGCCGTGCAAAAAAAAGTGCCCCAGTAAAAGCTTTGAGATAAGATTTACTTTATGCAAGTGTATTAATTTAGAGTGGTAATCCCAGAATACAGACGTTAGTGGCTATTCACATTTGGCGTCTTTTGCACACGCAAGTTTGTTAATCTTTATGTGCAACAACGCTGGTGAAAACAAATGAACGCATGTGCGCAGAAAGCCATTCCCGCTCCTGATCCCGGTTGTTTACATGCACGCCGATAAGCGTCGACATGCAAGTCGACAAAACTAAAGTTTATACCGTATGATGATGATGTTACTTTGACTAAGCATGCATGAAACAGAAAGAAGGGATAAAGAGTCAAGGAGGTAACTACTAAGACTTCATAACATTAATTCTCGGCCATGAGTCGGGTCTAAGACAACAGATAATTCTATAAAACATAGATTTTTTTGTATTCTATAGAACTGTCATAATTAATATTCATGCAAAAGTCTTAGAATATTACTCCAGTTCCGGGCTGTGCAGAAATATCGATACATGTAACTATCGCGATAATTTCTTTTACGATAGTGTATTGATAGTCCAACCTCAAGTATCGATTAAAGTTGTGCAAAACGACCTCCTCCTCCGCTCCTGTAGATGTCGCTAACTCGCGATCAACAAAACGCCAAGTAGTACTGTATCAGAAGTAAGCAAGAGTGAGCATGGCGGAAAATATAAAGGTGCCTCCAGCTTTTAGAGCTGATGTGTGGCTGCACTTTGGTTTTATCGCTATACCAGGGAGTACTGAATTAGACAAATAAAAAGCCATTTGTAAGCTTTGCAATATATATAGCTCTCTGTTCAATCACACTGTGCAGTTCTAGTGAATTGGAATGGATGGAAAATAAATTGGAATTGGAATTTTAATTTGTCTGCCGACTTTATCGAGTTGTCAATAAAATGTGACACACATACTAATACAAACTATTGCAATATATCACAATATTTATTGTATCGCAATATATCGCATGTATCGTAATATGTATCATATCGTGAGGACCTTGCCAATACACAGCCCTACTCCAGTTGTGTCTTTACATTGTTTTTCAGTTACAATTAGGATTGATTTCTGGTATTTATTTAGAATGATAATTGTATAATAATAATAATACACAAATTATTATATTTACTGAAAAACAATATATTTAAATGTATTTATAATAATTATTTTAAATGTATATATTTAAAATATATATTTAAATTATTAAAATATATATATAAAGTCAACCACATATTGTCTTTTTTTCTTGGAGGATGGGGAAGGGGGGTGTGTTTGGGGTGGTTTCGCCCAGGGTGACATTTAAATTGGAACCGCCACTGATCGCCACTTTAGGATTCAACCGGTAACATAGGCCACATTTTAACATACAGCATATTTACTATTATTTAATACTCAACTAAAGACTCTTAGCTTGTCATAACCCCTTATGACATGACATGCTATCATGTCAATATGGAGCAAAATTCTTGAGGAATATTTCCAGTACCTTGTTGAATCTCTGCCATGAAGGATTAAAGCAGTTCTGAAGGCCAAAGAGAATCTAAACTGGTACTAGTAAGGTGTACCTAATAAAGTGGCCTAATAAAACGAGTATGTCACTATTTGTTTTCTTTTTTTATTTCCTTATTTTAATTTATAAACTACACAATATTTTGCAGATTGTTTAGGAATTAAATACCTGGTAAAATAGACTTTTTAAGGGCCTTAAATGTCTCTCAATTGATTTCTCAACTTTTAATACTTCTTAAGACCCTGCGAACACCCCGTTCCTTGTTTATCTAAAGTCAATGCCTAGTTCACATTTTAAAAAAAAAAACATTTTTAATTTCTTTAAATGTACTGAAATCTAAACTTAACTTACAAAACACAAAAATATGACATTATGCAAGGCTATATTAGATGCACACTCTTAATTCCTGCTTACTGTAATCACAAAGGCATGATTTATTTGCTTGATTTAGTCACAACTGAGTTGTAAAATAGATTCTTAAATGCACATAACAGTAATGTGCACATTGTAAATAGCACATGCATGAGTACAGGTTTTGTTTAAACAATTGTATGTTAAATGCCGCCTTTGCTGCAAAATGTAAATGCTGTTCATTGGACACGATGATGTCAGCACTCTTCTTTATTATACTGTAATTCAGATGCGTTTGTTTACTGGAATTAATCTATGGTGCAATCAACTTCTAGACTATAAATAATTCTAAGAGCAATAAATCTATAACAAACAACATGCTGCTTATAACAGTGATGTAACAGAGTCAGTGTCTCACCACTAGAGGGCACTAAAGGACCGACTTTATATTTAGGAACATGAATAGTCTATTTATAATTTCTGACTCAAATAACCACATTTGAAGAATCGAGCATGTTGAAATAGTGTGTCTGCTTACACATTGCTTGGCAAGTTGGTTGTTTTATTACTAAAAAAATGCAATACTGCTTGTTTTGCATCCCACAAAAGGACAACTTCTATATATCCATGATAAAAATACTGTTATATACATCTAGCGGTCACTTTATTAGGTACAGCTTGGTAGTACCGGGTTGGACCCCCTTTTGCCTTCAGAACTGCCTTAATCCTTCGTGGCATAGATTCAACAAGGCACTGGAAATATTCCTCAGAGATTTCTATCAGAGCAACACACAGTTGCTGCACATCCATGATGCCAATCTCCCGTTCCACCACATCTCAAAGGTGCTCTATTGGATTGAGATCTGGTGACTGTGGAGGCCATTTGAGTACAGTGAACTCATTGTCATGTTCAAGAAACCAGTCTGAGATGATCGGCGCTTTATGACATGGTGCATTCTCCTTCTAGCCATCAGAAGATGGAGACACTGTGGTCATAAAGGGATGGACATGGTCAGCAACAATACTCAGGTGGGCTGTGGCGTTGACACCATGCTCAATTGGTACTAATGGACCCAAAGTGAGCCAAGAAAATCTCCCCCACACCATTACACCACCACCACCAGCCTGAACCGTTGACACAAGGCAGGATGGATCCATGCTTTCATGTTGTTGATGCCAAATTCTGAGCCGACCATCCGAATGTGGCAGCAGAAATGGAGACTCATCAGACCAGGCAACGTTTCTCCAATCTTCTATTGTTCAGTTTTGGTGAGCCTGTGTGAATTGTAGCCTCAGTTTCCTGTTCTTAGCTGACAGGAGTGGCACCCGGTGTGGTCCTCTGCTGCTGTAGCCCATCTGCCTCAAGGTTGGACGTGTTGTGTGTTCAGAGATGCTCTTCTGCAGACCTCGGTTGTAACGAGTGCTTATTTGAGTTACTGTTGCCTTTCTATCAGCTGGAACCAGTCTGGCCATTCTCCTCTGACCTCTGGCATCAACAAGGCATTTGCGCCCACAGAACTGCCGCTCACTGGATATTTCCTCTTTGCTGGACCATTCTCTGTAAACCCTAGAGATGGTTGTGCATGAAAATCCCAGTAGATCAGCAGTTTCTGAAATACTCAGAGCAGCCCGTCTGACACCAACAACCATGCCACGTTCAAAGTCACTTAAATCCCCTTTCTTCCCCATTCTGATGCTCGCTTTGAACTGCAGCAGATCATCTTGACCGTGTCTGCATGCCTAAATGCATTGAGTTTGTGATCAGCTAATTAGATATTTGAGTTAACAAGAAGTTAGACAGGTGTACCTAATAAAGTGGCCGGTGAGTGTATATTCACAATAATATTAAAAAGTGAGGTTTATTAAAGGATAATCCTTCAGTTGTTACTATTACACAACTGTCCCATGAAATGGGATCACATTATTCCTGTATTTTGCACTGCAAAAAAGGAGTTTGTCTTGTTTCTAGTCCAAATATCTAAAAATTCTTTAATGAAGAAGCATTTTCTAGACAAGCACAAAAATATTGTGTTGTTTTCACAAATAATGAGTCAAAATTAGTGAAATAACGTTATTTCAAAGCAAAAACAAGACTATTTATTGACTCGATTAACAGATTATTTTGCTTGTTTAAAGGAAAAATTCGCTTTATTTTAATTACTATTTCTAAAAAAAGATAATATTTTTGCTTGTTTAGAAAATGCTTCTTGGTTTAAGAATTGTTAGATATTTGAACTAAAAAAAAGACAAACTCTAAAGCATTTCTGGCAGTGTGCATTCATTTATTAGCTTCAAACATCACTGAAATATATTTGTAATCTATTCATGTCATTACAAACGAGAGATCGTGCAACATTATACATATATAGTCACATGTAAAAGGCGTTATACAGAAGACTATCTTAAATATTTATGATTTCTGATGTCAAAGTCTTCTTCCTCCTCAGGTATCAGCTATCATCTTAAGCAGAACTGCTCGTCTTTGTCTTTTAAAACCACATTTAAAGATACAGTTCACCCAAAAATGAAAACTACCTCATTTATTCTTCATCTTTTGAATACAAAAGAAGATATTTTGAAGAATGATGGTTGATGCATGGTAGGAACAAAGTCAATGGTTGACAGCAACCATCATTCTTCAAAATATCTTCCTTTGTGTTTAACAAAAGAAAGAAATTCAGAGCAAGTGAAGGAATTTTTATTTTAAGGTGAGCTATCCCTTTAAAGGAGACCTATTATGCCTGTTTTTACAAGATGTAAAATGCATCTCTGATGTCTGTGGTGTGTGTGTGTGTGTGTTTCAGCTGAAAATACCACACAGATAATGTTTTATAACTCTCTAAAACTGACTCTTCTAGGCTTTGATCCTAATTGTGTGGTGTTTTGGTGACTGTCGCTTTAAATGCAAATGAGATTGTTCTCTTTTCAAATGAGGGCGGAGCTACAAATGCCTATGCATCAGCATAGTGGCAGATTCAAACACAAGACTAACATCCTATGCTAATCAGGGAGTGATGGTGACTAGTGGGCGGGGCTTTCCCCTTCTGATGACACGTACAAAGACAAAATGTCAATCAAAGTGTCTCTGCAGACTGCTTTAATCAAGTCTGATTATAAACAAATACAATTAATACATGTTTACCATTAGAGGCTGGTTATATTCACATGCTCTAACCACACAACTGTGTTTAAACCCCTTATAAAAGTGATTTTTGCATAATAGGTCCCCTTTAAAGGCGTTAAATCAGATTATTTGTCTTACCTGGCGTCTTTTTAAGTAGTCGAGTGCGATCTGTACATTCTGGAGTCTGTGGAAGCGCATGCGGCCCTTCTCCCGTGGCTGAGGATGACAGAGATGCAGAAAAATAAATCATCAGTACAGATTCATCAGACAGAGAAGATCCTTCGACAGCAGAAACTCACCACACGGCCAGCAAAAACACACAGAGAGAAACATCTGCTGCAGGAGAGAGACTCACAGATGCATCTCTACTACTGTCTGACTATATCTTCTCACAGCTCTTAGATCAGTTTACAGTATGAAGAAGATCACAAAGCCAAACGCAGGGTCAGACACGCAGATCAATAAAGCAGTGAGAGGAAAAATTATACATGATAATATATGCAAATTACATGCACAATTCATTTTGGATTTCACAAAGAAGTTGAAGTCAGAATTATTCGCCCTCCTGTGATTTATTTTGTTTCCTTTTTCCAATATTTCCCAAATGATGTTGAACAGATTCAGGAATTTCTCACAGTATTTCCTGTAATATTTTTTCTTCTGGAGAAAGTCTTATTTGTTTTATTTCGGCTAGAATAAAAGCAGTTCTTAATTGTTTTAAAGCCATTTTAAGGTCAATATTATTAACCCCCTTCAGCAATATTAGTTTTGGATTGTCTCCAGAACAAACCACTGTTATACAATGACTTGCCTAATTACCCTAACTTTACCCTAATTACCCTAGTTAAGCCTTTAAATGTGACTTTAAGCTGAATACTAGTGTCTTGAAGAATATCTAGCCTAATATTATGTGCTGTCATCATGACAAAGAGAAAAGAAATCAGTTATTAGAGATGAGTTATTAACACTATTATGATTAGAAATGTGTTGAACAAAATCTTCTCTCCATTAAAGAGAAATTGGGGAAACAAAATATTCAGGAGGGTGAATAATTCAGACTTCAGCTGTATATTATGTGTCATATACACTCAAAAAGCATGATTGCTCAAACTGTTGAACAAAGCTGAAAGATGTTTGTTCAAACTACTCATTTAAAATGAGCTGAAACAACACAAATCTGGATATTTTTGGGGGAAACTTAATGTTTTATGTTCAATCCACTTAAATGTGTTATGTTTAATTGATTTGTGTTGGGACAACATGAATTCAATTTAATTCATGTATATTTATCTAGGGCTTTTACAATGTGGATTGTCTCAAAGCAGCTTAACATAGATGTTCTAGTACATTTAGTCCAGTTGTCAGAGTTGAAGTTCAGTTTAGTTCACTTCAGTGTGGTTTAATTTTCACTGCTGAAAGTCCAAACACTGAAGAGCAAATCCATCGATGTGCAGCTCCACAAGTCCCCACCAAGCAAGCCAGTGGCGACAGAGGCGAGAAAAAAAAACTTCACCAATTGACGAAGTGAAGGAAAAAAAATACAATGAATTGAATGAATTGTGTGGAATCCTGCATTTTTTTTTGTGAATGCAATTTATGCTTTGAAATATTGCAAATATGGGAATTTTTCAACTATTGGGATTACAAATATGTAAATATTTACATACAAATATATTTATATATATATATATATACAGAGAGAGAGAGAGAGAGAGAGAGAGAGAGAGAGAGAGAGAGAGAGTTGAAGTCCGAATTATTAGACCTCCTGAGAAAATTTTATCTAAATATTTTACAAATGTTGTTTAACGGAGAGATTTTTTCAACACATTTTTATACACAATCATTATAACTATTTTTTTTCTCTTTGTCATGATGACAGCACATAATATTAGACTAGATGTTCTTCAAGACACTAGTATTCAGCTTAAAGTGACATTTAAAGACTTAACTAGGTTAATTAGGGTAAAGTTAGCTTAATTTATCGAAAAAAAAATCCATTAATTTCTTAAGGAGGCTAATAATATTGACCTTAAAATTATTTATAGTTTATATAAACTATTTATAGATTTTTTTATATATATAAAAAAAAAAAAAAAAAAAAAAAAATATATATATATATATATATATATATATATATATATTTATTTATATATTTATTTGTTTATACAGTGCTCAGCATAATTGAGTACACCTCATTTTGAAAATGAATATTTTCCTCCATTTCTCAGTGAATATAGGCAAATATAGGTTTTTTTGGTGCATTTAAACAAAACAGATTTATTAAACAGATATATTTATTAAAATAATATTTTAGTCACTGAACATATTTAGAAATAGAAAGATAATGCAATTAAATTCAAGCAACATATTGCAAAAATAATTACAACCTACAAAATTTCAACAACATTTCTAAATTTTTTGTTTCTCTTTATTTTTCCTCTTTTTTAATTTTGTATTTAATATTTTTCTATAACATATACATTTGGCTGTACTAGTTTTTGGACCATTATCATAAGTTATTTTGTTAGATAAGCTCCAGATCTGGCGTCAGTACTGACTAATCTAATGAATATGCACAAATATAATATTGTAGAGCTTCCTATTAAAAATGTGAATTTAAAAGAGAGTTTTGTGAGGGGTGCACTTATGTACGCAGACCACTGTATATATTTTATTCCAGCCAAACCTTTAGTGTTTACCCAGAATAAAAAATATATATGAAGACATATATAACGTTATAGCTTATATATTTGAACATATATGTATATATTTGTGATTCCAATGGTTGAAAAACATAAGTCAGCATTTTTGCAATTTTCCAAATATACATTGCGTGTATGACATTTTATATCTGTGAAATCCAAATATGAACTTGTATCTCATATAGAGCTGAAGTCTGAATTATTCGCCCTCCTGAATATTTTGTTTCCCCAATTTCTCTTTAATGGAGAAAAGATTTTGTTCAACACATTATTAATCATAATAGTTTTAATAACTCATCTCTAATACCTGATTTATTTTATCTTTGCACATATTATTAGACTAGATATTCTTCAAGACACTAGTATTCAGCTTAAAGTGACATTTAAAGGCTTCACTAGGGTAATTAGGGTAAAGTTAGGGTAATTAGGCAAGTCATTGTATAACAGTGGTTTGTTCTGGAGACAATCCAACACTAATATTGCTTAAGGGGGCTAATAATATTGACCTTAAAATGGCTTTAAAACAATTAAGAACTGCTTTTATTCTAGCTGAAATAAAACAAATAAGACTTTCTCCAGAAGAACAAATATTAGAGGAAATACTGTGAAAAATTCCTGAATCTGTTCAACATCAATTAGGGAATATTTGAAAAAGAAATAAAAATCACAGGAGGGCGAATAATTCTGACTTAAACTGTATGTATTTTGCATATATTCCCATATATCAGATTTCTACATGGAACAGATGGAGAAGAAGAGAAAATCTCCACTTTCTTTATTAGATGGAGCTTTTGGATGAACATTTCTCTAAATCACTCATTAGTGTGTGTAGATTAACAGGGAAATGAGCACTATTGAGCAGATGATGGATGACTTATGGAGGATCAGCTTCCACAAAACTCTTTCCCTTCAGTGCGAAAGCACAGCGAGACTGGAAGTAAAGGGCTGATGGGAGTTTATGCTGTTGTTGTTTTTACAGAATAATGAGAAATGTCAATCAAAATAACCTTCACATCAGATACTGTAGCACTTTTAATTACAGGTATGTTTGTTGGTTTTGTACAGTATGTTCATTATGAGCGTTACTAGACCCCATAAAATTGGCTAATGAATACAAATGCTGATTTGCTAATGTTTACTTGTTGAACATAGCCAAAGCTACAGCTAGGCCGGCTAACTTATGTCTTAAAACAAGGTAAAAATGAATGTTAAAACAGCTTTGGGTTAGAATACTTAGTGAGAGTGTGATTATAAACATGAGTCTGTTGCCTAGCGAGTAGGTTAATCTGTTGATTAGTGAGCAGACATTTTGACTATACGCTTATTTCACGCAGCCGCCATTTAAAAAACGCAATCGAGGCTGCTGTGGGAAGAAACCCAGAAGTAGAGGATCAGCAGCACTGTAAACATTGCAGCAACATGCTGTGGACTACAGACCTCCAGCTGTTGCCACGATTTCAAAGTGCAGATGTGGTGTAAACATCACTTTAATATCATTCAGTTCAGTTTAATTTAATCAATTAAAAGTATATTAGGCATCGAACGAAATCATAAATAAAGCTTAAGTGTCCTTCTGGGCTTCAGTTCATGGCAGCAGGTAAACACCGTGCGGGCCTTCCCTGCTGAAAAATCCAGCTTAAACCAGCCTAAGATGGTTGGCTGGTTTTAGCTGGTCGACCAGCCTGGTTTTAGAGGGGTTTTGGCCATTTCCAGGCTGGTTTTGGCCATTTCCAGCCTGGTCTTAACTGGTCAGGTTGGGAGTTGACCAGCTAAAACTAGCTTGATCAGCCAAAACCAGCTATGTCCAGCTTAAACCAGGCTGGTCAAGCTGGTTTTAGCTGGTTTAAGCTGGTCATTTTCCAGCCTGACCAGCTAAGACCAGGCTGGAAATAGCTGGAAAGCAGCCTGGAAATGGCCAAAACCCCTCTAAAAGCAGGCTGGTCGACCAGCTAAAACCAGCCAACCAGCTTAGGCTGGTTTAAGCTGGATTTTTCCGCAGGGTTCAGCCTATGTAACCCGGTGAGTGATAAAACAATGCAGTCCTCTGTAGCACACCCTCATGTTGTATGTAATAGTGTTGTCGTGGTATTAACATTTTAAAAAACATCCATTTCCCGCTAACATTTAAGCACCGCTGAGCGCGTTCCTAAGCAGCGCTACCAGTGCTCAACAGAAATGACTGTGATTGGCCGTGAAGGTCATCAGTTCACTGTACTTCACCAAGTGCAAACACAGATGCACGAACACTGGAGCGCTTTAAAGCCGCGAAGATCAGTCGATTCACTAGCGGATTACACTCGGTAAACATTGGTGAAGTACAGTGAACTGATGACCTTCACGGCCAATAACAGTCATTTTTGCTGAGCACTGGTGAATACTATCAAATCCGCGGGTCACTCACGTTCCGAACTGTGGGTTGTGATCTATGGACTAAAATGATCTGTTTTATTTGAAACTTTATGGGGTTTTTTAACACTCTTGAAGCAAAGAGAACTTAAATCAGGCCTTTAGTTCACAGTTCAAGCATTTTGTGTCTTGAGAAATGACCAAGCTGGCATTCTGGAGCACATCACAGCATCCCACAGGGCAATATATCACAATCCGACCCAAATGTTGGATGAATTCAACCTGACTATCTGCTGAATTTTGCAAAGCTCAGTAAAGTCCTGCAGTCCACAGAGTTTGTCTCTCAGGTTAAGATCACAGCACGCTCTATGTTAGTGGTGTTATTAAGGGGGCAGGAGGACCCGTGTCCACACATACCCCCTTATCCTCATCCTCATCCTCATCATCATGACGAAGATCACGTCCATGCTGCTCAACCGCACATGCGTCAGCCGCACTCACCAACCGCAACGTCTTCAGTAAATCACGCTCCCTTGGCTTACAGCGGGAGCACAGAAAGAGACACACACACATACAGACATACACACACACAGACACAGAGACACATGAGAGATGGACAGAAGAAGAAGATGAGCGGGACAGAAGACAACCAGGAGAGATCAGTCTCAGAGCAGAGAGTGTTCTTACGATAACTAGTGCTGGGAGGGTCATTTGTATACTGTATATACAACGCCAAATCAGGAAAAGTTAGTGCTTTCCAAATTTACTTTGACTTGTGTTTGATTGCAGACAATATGAAGACAAAATATTTCATGTTTTGTCTGGTTAACTTCATTTCATTTGTAAATATACATCATTTCCTGTCATTTGGACCTGCAACACAGTCCAAAAACAGTTGTGACAGGAGCAATTTAAGGCTAGTAATCAGGTCAATTGGTTAAATATTGATTTGATTAGAGACGTAAACATGTGATTGTAATTATGATTTGGTACAAAGGCAGCATCCAAGAAAGGGCTAGTCCAAGGGTGTCAAAGTCAATTCCTGGAGGGCCGGAGCCCTGCAGAGTTTAGTTCCAGCCCTGCTTCAACACACCTATCTGCAGGTTTCAAACAAGCCTAAAGCACTCAATTAGTTTAATCAGGTGTGTTTAATTGGGGTTGGAACTAAACTGTGCAGAGCTTCGGCCCTCCTGGAACTGACTTTGACACCTGTGGGCTAGTCCCTCAGGAGCAAAGATGTGCCGAGGATCCCCAGTTTGCCAACAAATACATGAGAAAATTATTGAACTGTTTAAAAACAAAGAAAGAGAGGAGGACATTTGGATAATTCACCTTCAACAGTGCAGAACATCATTAAAAGATTCAAGGAATCTGGAGGAATTTCAGTGCTTAAAGGACAAGGGGGGCAAGCCTAAGCTGAACAACCGAGATCTCTGATCCCTCAGGTGGCGCTGCATCAAGAATCCTCATTCATCTATAAGCCATATCCCCATATGGACTCAGGACTACTTTGGCAAACCTTTGTCAAGTACCACAATACGTAGTTACACCCACAAATGCCAGTGAAAACTGTACTATGGCAAAAGGAAGCCCTATGTTAACAGTGTCCGGAAGCGCTGTCGACTTCTCTGGACTCAGAGGCATCTGGAATGGATGGTCACACAGTGGAAACGTGTACTGTGGTCAGATGAATTAGTATTTCAGGTTTTTCTTGGGAGAAATGGATGCTGTGTGCTCCGAACCAAAGAAGAAAAGGATCATCTGTTACCATTACAAGTCCAAAACAGGGCTCGACAGTGCGACCATTTTGCTCGCATTTGCGACTAAAAATAGACGTGTGCGAACTGGAAAATGTATTTAGTCGCACATGTGCGATTTTCTTTTTTAATAAGCTCGATTGATGACTTAATTCCCTTGGCCACAGTAAAACAACATGCTCTTCACGCTAACTTATGGTGGAAATCTATTGTGACTGTAGCACATGCTGACGCTATCAACAACAGCACATCCCGACTGGTTTATTTACTTCACGTCAAGCGGTCTTTACATTGTTTTGTATACGTTGCTAAGCAACGAATGGCACGGAATGGCGGCATGTCGCACAACGTGCGAGCCTCATAAAACGTCTACAATTCGGCCATGCATGGCATATCGCGGCACATCCACTGTGAGACCCAATTCAACACCAGCGCTTCCCACACAAAGGACTTTACCTGGGCGGCCCGGTTCTGTGTTTGCAAGAAACTGAGAACACTCCGCCACAGACTCACGTGCTCTGCATGCAGACCCACAGAGACGCGCTGGATACAGAACTGCTGTTCTGACTTGGTAGCAGCTTTGAGACGAGCGTGAGAAGAGCGTGATTACTTTGGGGCAGAAGGTAACTTTAATTCATAGAGGGATTCCCACATTCAGCTCTTCTTTAAAAAGCCCAGAAAGATAAAGTGCTCTGATAAACAGTGTCACCTTTGCACATGAGGTTGTAGTTATGTCTTTCCATTGTTATACTTTTCCCATGTGGGAAGTGGGGTGGAATCGGTAGAATATATTATGCAAATAAATTAATTTTAATAAATAAAATTATTCTTAAAAGTCACAATATTTTATGTGCTGTGAAGAAAGTGTGTTTCAATCCAGCTACTGCAAGTATATTTATATTAAAGATAACATGTACAATATATATTATTATAAAATGAATAATGTCTTGAGGGTGGCGCAGTAGGTAGTGCTGTCGCCTCACAGCAAGAAGGTTGCTGGTTCAAGCCTCGGCTGGGTCAGTTGGCGTTTCTGTGTGGAGTTTGCATGTAATCCCTGCATTTATTAACTTAACAATAACTTAACAATAACTCCCTATTTCTGCTGCCTAGTGTTAAAGATATTTTTTTTTGGCTCGAAACTGGATCAAAAATTGAACAAGAACCTGTCTAGGCATGTCCACAACTGAAGACTTGATTCAGATCAAGAGAGAGGCCTTCATTAGAGCAATTTAATCCCAGTCTTGCTGTGGACCGCTAACTAAACTCCACACAGCTTAAATTCATTCATTCATTCATTCATTTTCTTTTCGGCTTAGTTCCTTTATTAATTAGGGGTCACCACAGCAGAATGAACCGCCAACAAGCACATGTTTTACGCAGCGGATGCCCTTCCAGCTGCAACCCATCACTGGGAAACATTCATACATACTCATTCACACTCATACACTATGGACAATTTAGCTTACCCAATTCACCTGTACCGCATGTGTTTGGACTGTGGGGGAAACCGGAGCACCCGGAGGAAACCCACGCAAACACAGGTAGAACATGCAAACTCCACACAGAAACGCCAACTGACCCAGCCGAGGCTTGAACCAGTGACCGTCTTGCTGTGAGGCGAACGTGCTACCCACTGCGTCACCACAGCTTAAATTATAAATAATTATCAAATACTATTTAAGCGGTTATTAAGTAGAATAAAACCTATTGTACTTATTGTGTTCAAATGAATGAAACTGCTTTGCTTTTAAAGATCTCCTTGTGTGCATTTATTAGGCAAAAACACCATTTTATATATTTTCACTGCGCTCCTAAAAATCTTTAATGTGCTCCTAAATTTTTCAACTTAGGAGCGCATGTGCTACTCCTGAAAAAAGTGAGCGTCAAGCCCTGCAAAAGCCAGGGTATGTCATGATATGGGCCTGTGTCAGTACACTTGGCAAAGGTAACTCGCACTTCTGTGATGCTGAAAAGTGCATCAAGATTTTGGAGCACAGTATGCTGCCTTCTTTTGCACGCATATTTCAACAAGCCAATGCAAAACCACATTCCGCACACATTGCAAAGGCCTGACTGCAGAGGAAGAGGATACAGGTATTTGACTGGCCTGCCTGCAGTCCCGACCTGTCTCCAATAAAGAATGTGTGGCACATTTTGAAATTTGAAGCGCAAAATGTGACAACGAAGACCACCTTAAGCGTTGTTTGCAGGAAGAATTGGGCAAAATTACACCTGAAACACTTCATCACTTGATGTCTTCAGTCCCTAAACATCTTTTAAGTGTTGTGACAATTAATGGCACCAATGCAAAGTGCTAAATGCTGTACTGTCCCAACTTTTTTTGAAATGTTTTGCAAGAAACAAAATTGTTAAACATGTTTATTTTGAACAAAAAAGCAATACAAATTATGAGGAGCACATTAAATCCTGTTTGTTGTACTGTCTGCAAAGAAATACAAGTCTAAGTAAATTTAGAAATCACTACTTGCTCGTTTTATTTGCGTTTTCCATACTGTCCCAACTTTTTCTGATTTGGGGTTGTATATATTTCAAGGATCACTTTTGTTTTGCAATTATTTACATTTTACAGCTCCACTATGTTTAAATCAGCATAAGAGAATGAGAATTCCTCCATAGCTGAGAGTGAATGTACCGTAGTACAATATTCTCTGAGTATCAATGGTTCGTTGTGCACTAGTGCGTAAATAAGCAAAGACAATAAATAAGCTTCACGTTACACACCATTAGCTGCTGTAAAGGCCTGTTCACACCAAGCACGATAACAATAAAGACATCGTTCTGAATGTAAAACAACAGCAGAGTTCAGACCACAGCTATAATAATACAGATTTAGAAAAACTCTATATCGATAAACATTTTTTTCCAGCAAATAAACTACAAAACACTGTCAGTCAGAATCCATTGAAATATAAAATGCTAGCGCAATTAAAAGCTACAGAGGACATTTTGGAGAAGCTCTGCTTGATGTTAAACCCTCATGTCAAAGGTTATTTAAAGATAATGAATATATAGAAAACAACTGATTATACCAAGCGAGGGAATGATAAAAATATATATTCAAAACTATAAAAAAATAATAATTATAAAAATAAAAACACCTCAGGTACGAGTATAGTTTCAATGTCTTTGTGTTTCCACCTTTAAAAATGCTGGGGGAAATAATTAGTGTTGTTTTTATTCAACTACACTAACTGAGATAGCTAAACTCGCCGTTTGATTAGATTACACGAGCTGGATTCACTGGTCACGTGGTAGAAACGCATTTAGGACACCTGGTGGTTATACGGGGAATTGCAAAAATGTAAACTTAAAATAACCAGATATTTATCGTTTGCTGGTGTGGACGAAAATATAGTTAGTGTTATATTTACAGTCATCGTCTTTAATGTGAACTGGCCCTTAGAGCATGAATGTGCATTACTTTTAGCAAAGCTGATCAGTGTGTGAGTGGACATTTAATCAGCCTGATGGATTAGTTACACACACACATACACACACACACACACACACAGATGTGGACTGGTGTGGATGGGGAATCCCTTCATAATCACAGTGATGTTACAGAAGAGATGTGTTCACCCATGTGTTTCAGATCTAAGGAAATGAGCAGAAACAGAGCAAAACTCACCAGAGTCTCGCCGGACAACACCTCCAGAAGGGAGATCAGGTTATGTCCATCCCGCAAATCCTCATACAGGTCATTCACGTGCTTTCGGACCTGCAACAAAAACAAAGGAG
Organism: Danio kyathit; assembly: GCA_903798195.1. Classification (NCBI taxonomy): domain Eukaryota; kingdom Metazoa; phylum Chordata; class Actinopteri; order Cypriniformes; family Danionidae; genus Danio; species Danio kyathit. The sequence goes on along the minus strand of LR812531.1, from coordinate 1,645,556 downwards.
AGAAGCTGTCAGTCTAGATTTCTTTAAAAACAAATTAAATAAGCTTATAAAAAGGGCAGGTTCTGTTGTCTACCCACTATACTGTAGAAGAGATTGCACATGATGGACAAATTTGTCAGCATGATGAACTACAGTCCAAGCGTGTGCAAGCTCTTTTAGTGCAAGATTAATTCAGCCCCGGTGTTACAGAGAAAGATACAGGAAGCCATTCTTACCAACAGTGATCAGATTGTATAACCAAAATCATACTAGATGAACTGTGCTGAATTGTATTAGTTATTACATATGGCCAGTGGTGTAAAGTAACTAATTATAAATACTCAAATGACTGTAATTGAGTAGTTTTTCTCAGGAATTGTAATTTACTGAGTAGTTTTAAAACAGGTGTACCTTATAAAGTGGCCGGTGAGTGTATTAATTCAATAGTATAGTTAAAAAACACTAGAGCTTTTACTATAAACTACTATAGTATTTTTATTTTCATCTGTTTTACATTACTGCTAAAGAATTTATGACAACTGAGTCATACAGTATATTATCTTAAAGGGCTTGCACAGGATCCATTCATTAACTATCAATTCCAGCAATGAATGACATTTGGCATGCCAATAAGATAAGACACTCCCAGCGCTGTGGTTTTACCCTTCTTAAAACAAAAAGCCCAGACGCACCCTTTCACATGACGGAGACACAATCACACCCTCAGCAGGCCTGTTTAAACACATCAGCACCAAACCAGCTCATATCTGCACTCCAGATATGATATTCACTTTATGGATGGGTGTAGAGCAGGTTACCATGCTGGAATGGTCCAAAAACACATTACTGTAATCTGAAACATTCTTCCTGAAGTCTGGTGTCAACAAGCCTCTCCTTCGCAAAAGCTTGAGTGCTCTGATTGGCCAGCTAGTGTATTTTGATTGGACAGTTGTAATGACCATCAACATAATTGCCAGTTTTTATAAAGTCTAGAAAGGAGGCATCTGTGGCTGGAAGTTAACAAGAATTATTTACATTATTGTAATAATACACTTACCGTACAACAATATTTACTGTTTTTACATTACTGTGAGGTTTGATAAACGTTAATAAAATAAAATGTATGGGTAATTTAATAAATAATATAAATGATATTCTATATACTTACTGTTTTTATAGTACTGTGATGGTCGGGTTTAGGTTTGGGGTAGGGGTAGAAATTAATAAAATACAATTTATGGGTCATTTAATAAGTAATAGGAATAATATTCTATATAATTACTGTTTTTATAGTACTGTGATGGATTTGGGGTAAGAGTAGATGTAAATAAAATACAATTTAATGGGTAATTTAATAGTAATAGGAATAATATTCTATATACTTACTGTTTTATAGTACTGTGATGGGTTTGGGGTAAGAGTAGACGTAAATAAAATACCATTTAATGGGTAATTTAATAAATAATATGACTAATATTCTATATAATTACTGTTTTAATAGTACTGTGATGGTCGGGTTTAGGTTTGGGGTAGGGGTAGACATTAATAAAATACAATTTATGGGTAATTTGATAAGTAATATAAATAATATTCAATATAATTACTGTTTTTATAGTACTGTGATGGTCGGGTTTAGGTTTGGGGTAGGGGTAGACATTAATAAAATACAATTTATGGGTAATTTAATAAGTAATATGAATAATATTCAATATAATTACTGTTTTTATAGTACTGTGATGGGTTTGGGGTAAGGGTAGACATAAATAAAATACAATTTAATGAGTAATTTAATAAGTAATATGAATAATATTCTATATAATTACTGTTTTTATAGTACTGTGATGGTCGGAGTTAGGTTTGGGGTAGGGGTAGACATTAATAAAATACAATTTATGGGTAATTTGATAAAAAATATAAACAACATTCTGTATTCCTTCTAGTAACAACCGCTAGAAACACAGATATAGGGACACTGGAGCATTTCAAAGTCGCGTTGATCAGCTGGTTTGTCTATAAGCTGACATATGAGTGATCCGCTGATGAATTGACTGATCTTAATGGCTTTAAAGCACTCCAGTGTCCCTGTATCTGTGTTTACACTCAGTAAACAGTGGTGAGTTCGGTGAACTGATGACCTTCGCGGCCAATCACAGTCATTTCTGTCGAGCATGTGAACACAACGGCAAATCAGCGCTGTTTAAGAACGTGCTCAGTAGCGCTCAAATGTTAGCAGGAAATGGACATTTTTAACATTTCCGTACCGATTTGTATCGCATTCCAGTATTGCGACAACACAAATTTATATATAATTTATTTTTATTATATATAATTTACTTATATATAAATTTTATATTATAATTTTAATCTTTTTTTTTAGAAAGAACACCCTTTTAAACTATCAGCACAAACATATACTGTAACAATAATGATCTGAATGCTAAAATTGTGATATTATATGAAGATATATATACTGTATATATACAGAAATGCATTTCCATTTAACATATTGCATTGCCATTTTGCATATCACTTTCCAAATGAAGTTTGCTGCTTCCATAATATTATGTTTGCCACACTGTCCAGCCCTAGTGGTACATGATAAGTGGTAGTGGTACATTTTTTCCAATTGTAGTTTTATCAAACTCCTTTAATGAAGGAAAGACATATATGAAACAATTAATGCGCAATACAGGTGCTATTCTTACAGTGATCTCTCTCAACTACAAGAGTTAACTTTAACAATTATCTATCAAGTTGTTACTTGTTAGTTTCATTACAGGGGAATTCTCGCTACCTTTATTGACAGTAATAATAATAATAAAGACAGTTATAACAATAATAAAGACAGTAATGATAACAAATGTCTATTTGTCTGATTCTAGATGAGATCAAGCTGAGGTGATTGTGTCAGACACGCTGTTTCTTGCCATCTCGGCTTATTGCCTGGCAGAACCTGAAAATTAAATCTCAATCAACACAAAACAATTGAAAAAATTATACACTACCTGACAAAAGTCTTGTTGCCTATCCAAGTTTTAGGAGCAACAAATAATAACTTGACTTCTAGTTGATCATTTGGTATTATAAGTGGCTTATATGAAAGGCAAAGGCCTCTAGATGACGCTTATTTGACCAAAATAATCTGGAATGGCAAAGAAAGCATTCCTGCAGGACTCCCAGAGTTCATCAAGATTCTTTGAATTCATCTTCAGTGCCTCCTCCTCCATTTTACCCCAACATGCTCAATAATGTTCATGTCTGGTGACTGGGCTGGCCAATCCTGGAGGACCTTCTTTGCTTTCAGGAGCTTTGATGTGGAGGCTGAAGTATGAGAAGGAGCGCTATCCTGCTGGAGAATTGTCCCTCTCCTGTGGTTTGTAATGTAATGGGCAGCTCAAATGTCTTGATACCTCAGGCTGTTGATGTTGATCATCCACTCTGCAGATCTCTCACACGCCCCCATACTGAATGTAACCCCAAACCATGATTTCTCCTTCACCAAACTTGACTGATTTCTGTGAGAATCTTCCCAAACTCTATGTGTCTGTTTGGTTGTGTTTGTGTTTGTATTTGTATGTGTTTTGCGTGCGTGCGTGCGTGCGTGCGTGCGTGCGTGTGTGTTTGTGCATGCATGCATGTTAATATCCTTCAGATCCCAGTATTTTGTGAATGTCCTCTTTCTGCCTCTTTTACCCTCTTCACACTGCTACAAAAACAAGCAGAACAGCTGTACTGTACCTTTAAGAGGTGCTGGTTTATCCATTTGGTAAAAGTCTTCTTCTGGACTCGGTCTCTTTCATCTGAAAAACAAGAAGAACTGCTTTAATATATACATTTGAAGGCAAAAATGATTCGGCATCCTGTGATTTTTGTATTATTTTTTTAATATTTCTCAAGTGATCACTCTTCCACTCCGGGTGAAACCGGAGCACCCCGAGGAAATCCACGCCAACACGGGAGAACATGCAAACCACACAGAAACACCAACTGACCCAGCCGGGACCAGCGACCTTCTTGCTGTGAGGCCACAGTGCTGACCACTGAGCCACCAAAGGTGCACTGGTACCCAAAGGTATACATATTTTAATTAACTAATATATATTTTTAGGCATCACTGCATTAAGTTTCTTGTGTTCATTTTAGTCCTGCAGCCCTAAATAAACGCTGAAGTTATCTGATGAATGGGCACTAGTGTTATTAACTATGTCATACTGTAATGTCATGTTGCTAATCTGGGATTCTGCACAGGATGTGGAAGCAAATCACTGAAAAAGTCTCCATTACACACACTCTCCCAACCACAGTATTTAGTGTTTTCCTGTGTCCATGACGACAGACGTCCAGCATCACACACACATACACACAGACTTGTTCAGATAACTTTATGGGGACTTCCCATAGATGTAATGATTTTTATACTGTACATACTGTATATTCTATACTCCTCCACCTAAACCCAACCCTCACAGCAAATAATCTGCACTTTTACATTTTCAAAATACTTCATTCTGTGTGATTTAAGAGATGTTTAACTCATGGGGACCCAAAACAATAGCCCAGCAAGGTCAAAATGTACTGGTATATCTTACAATACTTAATTTTGTCTGATTTATGAGCTGTTTAACTTATGGGGACCCAAAACAATGGCCCCAGAAGGTCAAATTGTACAAGTATTACTATACTTATGGGGACATCTGGTCTCCAGAACGTAAGGAATATAAGGTACACAGACACACACACACAAACACACTTGTACAGCTATCTTTATGGGGACTTCCCATAGACACAATGATTTTTATACTGTACATACTATATTTTCTATCCCTCTTCCCCCAAACCCAACACTCACAATAAACAATCTGCACTTTAACATTTTCAAAATACTTCATTTTGTCTGATTTATGAGCCGTTTTCCTCATGGAGACCAAAAAAATGTCGCCATGAGGTTAAATTTTACTGGTATTGCTATACTTATGAGGACATTTGGTCCCCACAACATGAGAAATACAAGGTACACAGACACACACACTTGTTTAGCTATCATATAATGATTTTTATACTCTCTACAGACTGTATATTTTCTCCTCTCCCCCTAAACCCAACCCCCAGAGCAAACAATCTGCATTTTTACATTTTCAAAATACTTTATTCTGTCTGATTGATGAGCCACTTTCATGGGAAGCCCCCCAAAAAGGTCAAAATGTACTGGTATTGCTATACTAATGGGGACATCTGGTCCCCAGAACGTAAGAAATATAAGGTACACAGACACACACACACAAACATACTTGTACAGGTATCTTTATAGGGACTTCCCATAGACACAATGATTTTTATACTGTACATACTATATCTATCCCCTCCCCTTAAACTCGACCCTCACAATAAACAATCTGCACTTTAACATTTTCAAAATACTTAATTTTGTCTGATTTATGAGTCACTTTCATTGGAGCCCCCCAAAAAAGTTAAAATGTAATGGTAGTACATTTGGTCCCCACAACATAAGGAATACAAGGTACACACAGACACTTGAACAGTTATCTTTAAGGAGTCGTCCCATAAGGCAACACGGTGGCTCAGTGGGTAGCATGTTCGCCTCACAGCAAGAAGGTCGCTGGTTTGAGCCTTGGCTGAGCCAGTTGGTGTTTCTGTGTGGAGTTTGCATGTTCTCCCCGTGTTGGCGTGGGTTTCCTCCGCATGCTCCGGTTTCCCCCACAAGTCCAAAGAAATGCGCTATAGGGAAATTGGGTAGGCTAAAATGTGTGTGTGAATGAATGAGTGTGTGTGGATGTGTGGATGAGTGATAGGTTGCAGCTGGAAGGGCATCCGCTGCATAAAACATATGCTGGATAAGTTGGCGGTTCATTCCGTTGTGGCGACCCCTGATTAATAAAGGGAACATGCAAACTCCACACAGAAACGCCAACTGACACAGCCGAGGCTCGAACCAGCGACCTTCTGCTGTGAGGCGACAGCACTACCTATTGAGCCACTGCGACGTCTTAATTTAATTTCATTTAATTCACTTAAAGGTGCAGTATGTAAGTTTGACACCCAGTGGTTGAACTAGGTATTGCACTCCTGTATTAAAATAAACGCAAGCGCAGGTTGCCAGATTGAGTAGAGGAGCGAGTGATTTAAACTGTGTTCTAAATAAAAGCAACGACACGCGATAGAGGGAATATTCTCCATATTAAAAGGAGTTTTGGTTCTAACCAACACCTCGAATTGATATATTAGAAACGGCTTCTGTTTCTCACAGCTGAACATGTGAAACCTATGACAGTGATCACCTCAGGTAAATCTCGTGTGCTTTATTCAGTGCTGAACGCTAACAATGTGAGTTTGAATAGATTATAAATCTTACCGTTTGGTGAGTGAGTGCTTATTCTGTGCTTCTGAATGGCTGTATTTACATTTCTGTCGTGTTTCGTCTGGTGCAAACAGCCAAACTGCTCATCACTGCGTATCTCGTCACGAAGCATAATGTTAGGACACGCAGTTACAATGTAACCTGCTCACCTAATGTTTACACTTGTAATATTTATAACATTTGCTAATTAATAACCTCATGTGGAACTGAATCTGTCTCATTTCGTCGTCTGATACTGTCCATTTCAGTCACGGACACATGCTTTTAGAGTAGGCATGGGCCGGTATAAGATTCTGACGGTATGATAACCTTGGATAAAAATATCACGGTTTCACGGTATCACGGTATTGTGATTACTGCTCTAAAATATATTCTTTTTAAATGTCTGGGTACAAAACTAAAAGTTTCCCCCTTTGAACACAATATATTTTATTTTGAGAAACATTTATACAATTTTGGAGCAGTAAACGTGCCAGGCTAAATAATGAAAATGAATCATTGACTTCTGCGGTCTTCATGTGTTTCAAAAACACAGATTTATTTACAATTTAAAATGGCATCTTTGGATATCTTTTCTGCTGAAGATGCTGTTGTTAAAAAAAAATGTAAATAAAAAAATCTTACAGATACCTTAGGAACGGTATTAGAGAAACTTTTGGCGGTATGATAACCAGTGTTGCCAGATGTAGCTGACTTTTTCCAGCCCAAAAACCCGCCGACATGCGAAAACACCCGTCCAACAACGTCGATTTTACAAAAAGTGTGTGGGGGGTGGGGGGGGGGGGATATAGATATATGGGGCGCTCCAAAACTTATGAGGGGTGGTTGGATAGTCCTGTATTTCACGAAAAGTAGGGGGAACGGTCCCAAAATTGACGAAAATTGGGGGGTCACGGGAGATCGCGGGCAGGCGGGCGTACCTTTACAATACCGCCCAAATATCCACTACCCGCCTATGATATTTTTGACCCGCAAACTTGGTATCAAAACCGCCCAAAACCGCCCAATCTGGCAACACTGATGATAACCTTGACTTTTACAAACCGCGGTATACCTTGAAAACGGTTATCGTCCCATGCCTATTTTAGAGCCTTTCTGAATGAATGAATGAAATATGCTGTTTTCCACCAAGGCAACCCGGGCTGCTGAATTATTATTGGCTAAACTGGCATTGTGCAGGTTAAACTTACCTAAACAAAGACAGCGCTCCGGCACGGAAAAAACCATTTTCAAAGCAGAATATCTGACTTCAGCATTGTTTTTCAGATAAACAAGTATGTTCACATGGGATGTTTCTTAAATATCTGCACACATATTATGGTGTTTATATGCTTTAGAAGAGTCAAAAACTTACATACAGCATCTTTAAATTAAAAATATGTTACAGAATAAAAACGTTTATCTATTCTACCTATTTTGTATTATTATAGTTGTTCGTAATTAATTTTAAACACTTTTAGTTCACAATAACAACAGCATTCTGTGTCATCACATAAAAAAATACAAACAAATTAGTTTAAATGCTGAAAGTGATTTTTTCATGGCAATATGATAATGTTTTCACTTACATAAGAATGCAAATAAAGTAAAACATAGCAATTAACTAGAAACCGATATATAGACATATGCAAAAATGATCATAATTGAAGTAGTAATTATTTTTCAAATATTTCCAATTATTTTTTTATATAATAGCTTTAATAAATTAATAACATTTCTTTTGTCTTTGCCATGATGACAGCACGAGACATTCTACTGGTTATTTTGCAAGATACTAGTATCCAGCTTAAAGTGACATTTAAAGGCTTATGCTAATTATTTTAATTAGGCAAGTTATTGGACAACAGTGATGTGTTCTGCAGCCGATCGGAAACAATATAAGACTGTATATCCAATATTGATTGCTCAATTAATTTAAAAATGAAATAATAACACAGATCAATTTACAAACATCCTCATGCATGAAAAACCCAGACAGTCAATCATGCACAGCATCGTGTTGGCTTCCTCTAGTGTTTAATCCACGTATGAGCACAAGCCTGCCTCAGTAAACACAGTATTACCAGCACAGGAATCTGCCGGAGTGACAGCAGTGTGTAAAACCTCAGTCAAGCGCTGCAGATGTGCACTTTGAGCCCTTCAGCACTACTGATAAACGCAGTACGACAGCACGACTCCAGACATTAAATGAAGATGAGTGTGAGAAATCTACTGACCCATACAGCACATGAGCGGCACCAGCAGCGCGTCCGGCCTCATAATCCCACTGAACGAGTTCCGCTCGCGGGTCTTCATGGCTGTGTTTGCATGTTTGTAAGTGTGTTTTAACCCGAGCAAGCGCTAGCAGCACACACACACACACACACACACAGACACACGCCGCCTGCTTTTCCTTCGCAAGCATCCAGAACGAGTCCTGTCAGGTTTTCCAGCACTGCAGTGAGTAACAGGCTCCACCGCATGGTGAATGTTTACACAAGGACACAGGTTTGATTCTCCACCAATTCTGCACAGCCACAGATTCAGTAGCATCGCACACAGGGCTCATTTGCAGTGTTGGGCACGTTCCTTTAAAAGAAT
>LR812531.1:1589121-1634121 GCA_903798195.1 Danio kyathit | reverse complement strand
TAATCTCAAACAGACACAGCGAATCGATTATGAAATTCATTGCCAACGCTTTTCAATTTTTAGCGATTTAATCGATTTGTTTTTGCAGCCCTAATTATGTTATATTATATTATATTATATTATATTATATTATATTATATTATATTATAGTATATTATATTATATTATATTATATTATATTATATTATATTATATTATATTATATTATATTATAGTATATTATATTATATTATATTATATTATATTATATTATATTATATTATTATAACAAATATACAGTTGAAGTCAGAATTATTAGCCTCTCTGTTTATTTTTTTCCCTAATTTCTGTTTAACGGAGAGCAGATTTCTTCAACACATTTCTAATCATAATAGTTTTAATAACTCATCTCTAATAACTGATTTATTTTATCTTTGTCATGATGACAGTAAATAATATTAGACTAGATATTCTTCAAGACACTTCTATACAGCTTAAAGTGACATTTAAAGGCTTAACTAGGTTAATTAGGGTAACTAGGCAGGTTAGGGTAATTAGACAAGTTATAACAATGGTTTGTTCTGTAGACTAGCGAAAATATATAGCTTAATCATTTTTACCTTAAAAAGGTGTTTAGAAAATTAAAAACAAATAAGACTTTCTCCAGAAGAAAAAATATTATCAGACATACTATGAAAATTTCCTTGCTCTGTTAAACATCATTTGGCACGGTGGCTCAGTGGTTAGCACTGTGGCCTCACAGCAAGAAGGTCGCTGGTTTGAGTCCCGGCTGGGTCCGTTTTCATTTCTGTGTGGAGTTTGCATGTTCTCCCCGTATTGGCGTGGGTTTCCCCCACAGTCCAAACACATGCGCTATAGGGGAATTGATGAACTGAATTGGCCGTAGAGTATGAGTGTGTATAGGTGTTTCCCAGTGATGGTTTGCAGCTGGAAGGGCATTCGTTCTGCTGTGGCGACCTCTGATAAGTCAAAGACTAAGCTGATGAAAAATGAACGAGTGAATAAAGCCTTGTGTGCAGCAGTATATACTGTGCAGTTAGTTAGCACTCATTCGGAACGCAGTCAGTGTGAGCTGTAACTTAATTAGTGGAAAATCAAGGACATCGAAACGACCTTATTCAGGATCACTCATCAGTCTATTTATAGGAAGTTTAATAATCTCATCTCCACGAGGATAGGTCAAGATGAATGCGCTTTAACACGTGGAAGCACAACAACTGCAGGATCATCACATAATAAATAAATAAATAAATAAATAAATAAATAAATAAATAAATAAATAAATAAATAAATGAATAAATGAATAAATGAATAAATAAATAAAATCCCAACAACATCGTTTATCACTCGGGGAACATTTTTTGTAAAACATTGCACCCTGGACCACAAAATCATCAAAATGATTTTAGGAATGAAAATTTGGAACCTGAGGGTTCAAATGAACAAACAAACATACAAAACAAAATGTAAAAAATAAAATAAAATAAATAAATAAATAAATAATAAACAATTAAATAATTAAATACATAAGTAAATAATTAATTAAATAATCAAATAAATAAATAAGTAAATAATTAATTAACTAATTAAGTAAATAACTAAATAAATAAATACTTAAATAAATAAATAAATATATAAGTAAATAATTAAATAATTAAATACATAAATACATAAGTAAATAATTAAATAAATAATCAAATAAATAAGTAAATAATTAAATAAATAAAATAAAACAAAATAAAATCAATAAATAAAATAAAATAAATCAATCAATAGAATAAATCAATAAAATAAATAAATTAATAAAATAAAAAAACATAAAATATAATAATTAAAATAAAATAATTAATTAATTAATTCCATAAATGAAAATTGACTCACTATTTACTCTCTGTGAAATGGTTTTAATTATTATGAGTTTCTTTGTTCTGTTGAAAACTGAAGAATATATTTTGAAAAAAAAAAAAAAAACTGTAACCATTGACATCCATAGTAGGACAAATACAATGGAAGTCAATGGTTACAGGTTTCCAGCATTCTTCAAAATGTGTTCCTTTATGTTTAACATAAGAAACTCATGCTTTGAACAAGTGAAAGGTGAGTAAATGATGACAGAATATTCATTTTTGAGTGACCTATCCCTTTAAAACAGGTTTTTTTTCTGTATAATGAGGTTATTGTGGAATAATGAGTGGACAGCGCCCCCTTTAGGATACATAAAACGTGTTTTATGTGTTTTTCCGATGACCTCGGTCTTCCACATACTGTAACAATGAGTCAAACTGATGGATAATCTCACTGTAAAGACATCAGGAGACAATAACTAAACTATTATCACAGTTGAATTGGAGTTAAAGGTCACTAACTCTCATAAATAGCTCATTCTACAGCTCAAGGCTTCATTATGTCCGGAAGTAAACATGCCTGTGCCTGACCACACGTAATGATCACAGAATGATGACTACAGCTGATTTATTACGATCATACCCACGCAGATCACTTATAAACACATTATAGGTTATAAATCACAGCTGTAAATGCACATGAGGTGACGTAGGCTTTATAGATGTACAATAGAAACAATGAACTTAAACCAAAGCCTTGATTAATCAAACACTTTAGGCTACTTTGATTTTGATTATTGAATGATTATTTCATTTTTAACCCACGTGAAGAAAAAATACCATAGTAATTTATAGTAAACACTGTAATGTTTCTGAATGATATTATGGTAAATTATATAGTATGAACTGTAGTATGATCTATAGTGATTAACTGTAATAAATACTGTCATATGCTTTAGTTTTTACTACAGTTTCTACTAAACTGTGGTGTATTTGTAGTATAGTATACACTATACTTGTAGAAAACTACAGTATTGGGTCATTTGTTTATATTACTAAAGTTGTCGTGTTACCATAGCAACTGTAGAATTATCACAACAGATTAATTTGAATACTTTACTACAGTTCTTGTGTTACTATAGCAACTGTAGAATCACCACAACAGATCAATTACAATAGTTATGTTACCATAACAACTGTAGAATCACAACAGATTAATTCGAATACTTTACTATAGTTCTTGTGTTACCATAGCAACTGTTGAATCCCCACTACAGACTAACTTGAATACTTTACTATAGTTCTTGTGTTACCATAGCAACTGTAGAATCGCCACAACAGATTAATTTGAATAGTTTACTAGTTATCATGTTACCACAGCAACTTTAGAATCACCACAACAGATTCATTCGAGAACTTTACTATAGTTCTTGTGTTACCATAGCAACTGTAGAATCACCACAACAGATTCATTCGAATACTTTACTATAGTTCTTGTGTTACCAAAGCAACTGTAGAATCACCACAGCAGATTCATACGAATACTTTACTATAGTTCTTGTGTTACCATAACAACTGTAGAATCACCACAACAGATTCATTCGAATACTTTACTATAGTTTGTGTGTTACCATAGCAACTAAAGAATCACCACAACAGATTCATTCGAATACTTTACTATAGTAATGTTTAAAAACACTAAATTTGTATAGTAATTTTTATGTGGAAATGAATTGTAATATGATTATGATTATGATTATTATTATTATAAATAATGCAATGTGAAAGGTAGAAAAACATAATTTGCATCTCCTGTTTTTAATTTTATGACATATACTAAACAAACTAAATAACGAAGTCGATAAAAATAGGTATTGTTACTACTGATAACGTTTACTAAATATTAATCAATTCCTCTGCTGTTCCTTTGAACTGATCTGCAGAAACTTCTTCACTTTCTTCAATATAACTGCACTTAAAATGCTCCAATGCTATCTAGAGCCATTAGAGGTGCAGAAATGACACCCTTCACTTTTAAAGGTTTGTTTTCATCCTTGTGATTTACACTGATTGTGTGTTTGAAATGCCTGAAATGCATCCTGCATACAGAGAGATATTAATCGCATGCTATCTAAAAAAGACCAGGAGTATTCACGTTACAATATCCAGCACAACTTTTAAAAACAATCTTTAATTTCAGGATCCAACTCGTTTAACTTACTAATACTGGAAAAATGTATATTCAGATGGCCAGAAGGTGACCTTTCATCTTCAATAAAGTCAATCATAAAAGTGTCTTACAACAGAATTAAAAAATCAGCAATTGAGCTTAAGCAATTCACAACAAATGCTGTAGAAACAGTTATGCCTGAAGACATTGAATAACACTGCAAACACACTGAATGAAACATGCATACTGAACTAAAGTCAACTATTGATCCAAAACACATTCAAATAATTTTATGCATTCATTAATTCATTCATTCGTTTTCCTTCAGCTTAGTCCCTTATTTATCAGAGGTCACCACAGCGGAATGAACCGCCAACTATTCCAGCATATGCTTTAAGCAGCGGATGCCCTTCCAGCTGCAACCCATTACTGGGAAACATCCATACACACACATGCTCATACACTACAACCAATTTAGTTCATCAATTCCCCTATAGCGCATGTGTTTGGACTGGGGGAAACCAGAGCACCCTGGTGGAAACAGAAGGGGAAAGCCCCACCCACCAGTGACCATCTCTACCCTTATTAGCATAAACAGCCCTGAGTGAGAAGCAGCCATCTGCCATTAGAGTTTTGAATCTGCCACTATGCTGACACACATGCATTTGTAGCTCCGCCCTCTTTTAAAAACAAGCACAATCTTATTTGCATTTAAAGCGACAGTCACTAAAACGCCACACAATTAGGATCAAAGCCTAAAAGGGTCAGTTTTAGAGAGTTAGAAAACATTATTAGTGTGCTATTTTGAGCTGAAATTTCACACACACACACTTATTAGAGACTTTTTTTAACATCTGGTAAAAAGCGGCATAATAGGTCACCTTTAATGTATTCCTCTGCAGCTTTCTCCAGGTTTAATCTGTAATCTCAGGAGTTTGTCGCCTCATTGAGCTCAGTTCGTCTTCAGTCAGACAGTAAAGGACTTTGACTGCAGTCCAGTAGGATCATGTGCAGAGAAAGTCTATGAATAACCACTACAACACAACACAGATCTGCCATCATCACCCGTCTGTGCCTGTTACTGTATGAACGATAGTTGCTCATATGATCAAAATTTAACAAATATGTCATATTTACAGTAATCTTTAGCTGCAATATCCTTCATATGTCTAAGATGACCAGAGCAGGGGTATAACTACAGCATATCTAGGCAACAGAATACAAATAAGCTAATAATAAGAGATCTTTTTATAGTGAAAAAAACACTGTGTTCATTTGCAGGTCATAATCCACTGCTGTTTTCTCAATTTTACACATAAACTTCATCTGCCTTCTGTGAATTATTTACTATTATGTGATTTATTATGTCGCTTTAACTCGTATATGAATGAAATGTACCAACTTTTTCATAGATTTGTTGTGACAAGAGCGTAACAACAAAAGAGAAGCTTTAAAGACTACCTTGACTTTTTATTTTTTAAATAATAATAATTAAAATCCCTAAATTAAAAGTCTGATGGTTTGATTTTTGTTAAATTTAATTAAAAGTAATTTTTTAATAAAAATACAAATTAATACATTTAATTAATTAAAATGTAATTAAAGGATTAAACTTTTTTATTTTACAATGAAATATTACAATTGTTTTTTTTTATTAATTTATTTAATTATTTATTTAAAAAAATAATTAAATTAAAATTAAAGGACTAAACTTTTTTTATGTTACAGTAAAATATTACAACTTTTTTGTTTACTAACATTAAATTAAATACATTTTTTATTTTATAATGAAATATTACTATTAGGTTTTTTCATTAAATGTTTTTATTAATTATTTAAAAATGTATTAAATTTAAAAAACATTTTTATTTTACAATAAAATACTACAACTGGGTTTTTTTAATTAACATTTTTTTATTAATTGTTAAAAAATAAATAAAATTTAATAAAATTTAATTAAATTAAATTACTAAACATTTTTATTTTACAATGAAATATCACAATTGTTAAAAAAAATATATAAATAAAATTAAATAAAAATTTTATTTATTTAATTTAATTTAATAAAACCTATTTTTATTTTACAATAAAATATTACAACTAGGTTTTTTTAATTAACTTTTTTTATTGATTGTTAAAAATTTAAATAAATTAAAATAAATTAAATTAAATTACTAAGCAGTTTTTATGTTGCAATGAAATAATACAATTAGGTTTTTTTTATTAAATCTTTTTATTGATTTTTATAAAAAATAAAATAAAATAAAATTACTAAAGCATTTTTTATTTTACAATGAAATATTACAATTGTTTTTTTTTAATTAACATATTTTATTATTTGTTTAAAAATAAAATAAAATAAAATCATTCATTTATTTTCTTTTCGGCTTACTTAATCTGGGGTCGCCACAGCGGAATGAATCGCCAATAAAATAAAATAAAATTACTAAAACATTTTTTTTATTTTTACAATTAAATATTTCAATTGGGTTTTTTGTTGTTGATGTCGATTTTATATTGTAAATATAATGATGAATAATTATAATAATAATTATTACTTAATATTATATAAATATTCTATAATAAGTAATAATCTATCATTTCCACTGCACTGCAAGTTATGCAGTCCTGGTTATAAGCATGCATCAGCCTGTTCCTTGTGCAACACTATTAGTAGAGATGTTCCCTCAGTAGTGATCCAGGGTTAAACACCTTTCTCGAGGGCACGACCATTCAGAGCTCAGTATCTCAGCAGATCATGGCGTTCTGCTTCCAGAAGGAGATATTTTCTTACATGAGCCAAAAAAAAAGCCATTTAGATCACCAAAAAAAAAGCAGAAAACATGCGCCCCAAACTCATAACCTTTAACCCAGTCACAGTTCCCACACCAAGCCCATGTGAGCAAACCACTGCAGTTTACTCATAATTATGGGCAGATGTGTGTTACACCTCTCAGAGGATTACCAGTGTTTCCACACACTTATGACAGAGTGAAATGAGCTCAATATCTAACTTGAGTCACAGAAAATGAGCATGTCTGAGCATTTGTATCTGATGAGCTCTATGAATGTGCAATGATCAGTGATAGTATGAATATTAACCTAAATGAAATCATGCAAAACACCAACAAAATGCCCTTCTTGACACAGACAGGAAACAATTCAATTTAGTCAGTGTACTAAAATAGGCTATTGCAACTTATATCTTAGACCTTTTTTCTTGAAATATTTAAATAAAATAAAAAATATATTCTAAAAAGTAGACAAATGCATAAATCTTTGCCTTTATATATGCATGAATAATAAATGTAATTTTTTTAAAAAAGTTTATTTGACAGGGATATTAATATTATACATTATGCACATTAATATTACAGAAATGTACCATGACAGCATCTACAGTCCCTGGTCATGGTGAAATAGCCACCCTGAAAATATATAAACAATTAATCAATGCATAATAAAGACAAGCTTCGAAATACATTTATTATTCATGAATATATAAATGCACCAAAAAATATAAACATACTAATAGCAACAGATTAATATCATAATTCTACTGCATTAAAACTAGAATGTTTAACCTTAAATTGAGCTTGTTTTGAGAGTTTTTTTCAAGATGCACACTAAACTGAAAATTTGAAGACCTTAATATAGCCAAACATTATTGCCAAAAATGTGCCCAGATCAACAATTGTAGAAACTGCATCCATGGCTGACAATGATGATGCAAATAAATAAAAAACTATGCCTCAATTTAGTATTTGTCCTTTCTTAGGAAAATGTACATTTATTAATAATTTTTATTCATTTTATTTATTAATAAGATTCATTATTTAGCATGCATTAGGGCAGTGCGATTAATTGAAATCGAGTTTCAATTTGAAACGATGCAATTAGTTAATTGCAAGAGGCTGCGATATGAAATATTAAATTTCCCCCACCCAGAGCAAATGCGTGACTGCCGCCTGTGTGTGACAGTCTTACTAGCCAATTGAGTGAGCACACTTTCGTTCTGCCTAATCAGAATTGCGCAAATAAACTATGCAGAACGCCCACAATAATATAAAAAACAAACAGGAAAGCACGGACAAGTGGGATAATGGCGTATGCTGCTTCAGAAGCATTAATGAACAAATAAATATGAAAGAAAAACAGCATGTCGGTAATATTTTGGTTTCAAAGTCACAGACACCGAACAAAAACAGGTCATTTTTAAGAGCTGTCGCAGAATTGTGGCCATGACTTACAGATAATTGAGCTGAAGCTTGACTACAAAATTCAATCGCAAATCGAATTCGCAATATAATAATACTTTTTATTTATAATGCGCTTTTCTAAGACCCAAAGCGCTACAACAACAGAGAAATCAAACATGCGATAAAATACAAGTATACATAAAAAAAGTTTGAAAATATAAACACATTAGAATAATCAAGAATCTAAAAATGCAGAGTTTTTAGCATCTTCTTAAAACTAGCTAGTGTGGAATCATTTCTTACAGAATAAGGGAGAGCATTCCATAACCTGTGTGCAGCAACAGAGAAGGCTCTCTACCCCACTGATTTTAGTCTACAGGGTGGCTGTTGAAGGGTGAGAGTATCAGCAGACCGCAAGGAACGAGAAGGTGTGCACTGAGAGACAATGTCACAGATATAGGAAGGAGCGGCAAGTGTGAATGTTTTAAAAAAGATACAGGACTGACTGTAATATCTGTCAAAAAAAATTTTTTTAAAAATCACAATTACATATTTTCCCCAAAATTGCCCAAAGCGTGCATTGTGTTTCTATAATATTTTATATATTCATGGCAAAAAATAAGATATATTTTCTAGAAATAACATTAACATATATCAAATAACAGAAATAACAGCAATCCTCATGTGGATTTCTTTAAGAAAAATCCAAATTAATTAAGAAAAAACGCTAATTATCTACATATAGTTATGGTTAGAATGTGTGTTAGGTTTAGGATAAGTTGCATGTAATTATGCATATCAGGGTTGGGTGATGTCGACCAATTTGGCATCGTACGATGTCTAATGTGAAACATTAAAAAGCATCGTTGTCGTAGGCGGAGGTGAATAAATTATTTACGAATAATTAATTAATTCATAACGAATTAATTCTTTGTAGCCTACCATTTGAACTAGCTGACCCACATGGTCTTTGTTTTACCCATAACTAGAGCCAGACATAATCTGCGGACATTTTTTGCTATTTCTGCCCAGAATACTGTAAAAAATCTGCGGATTTATGCGGAATTATTTTGGGTGTATCATAACTAAAAACTTAATATGTTAAATAAAAAATAATACATTTTTAACTTTAATTTAATGTTAAGAATGCAAATCCTATTAGATTCATTTATTTAGTAAACAAAGCAAGTGCCTCATATAATATATCTCATATATATCTACCACAAAAAAAGGAAATTATTACTTTACAAACTGCATTGTTTATAAATCATATAAACGTTTTCATATTAGTCAATATTATTACTGAAATTAATTTAAAAACTGAATAAATATAAATGTACACACAATTACACAAAACTAAATAAATAGACTCAATGACTGGCTGAAAATCTGCGGATTTCTGCGTGCACAGATTCCATGTGGGTCTACCCATAACCAAATTATAAATAAATAAAGATAAGTTACACACAAATTACCATCTGTCAATCACTTTTTCCGCAGGAGTCTGGCATGAATAGGCAGAGTGATCTGTGTCGTTATAATGGCATCCACAAACAAAAAAGGTGCACAACCAACAGGAACCAACCAACAGTATCTGAGGTTTTCACTAAAATGACTAAGTACAAGCGTGAAAGCACAGACTGATGCTGTGACACGTTACCTGACAGATTCAAAAGACTGAAGAGTCGTTAGATGAATTAAACATCACGTTTAACAACTTTAGTGAGACAAGATCCAGCGGTACATCCTAGATAAACTGTCCGACGTGCACTGCTCTCTGGGGTTTTGTGCTCAAAGCACCCGCTGACTGCCTGGAGCTCAGACGAGCACATGACAGTGTCTGTCTGTGTGTGTGTGTGTGTGTGTGTGTGTGTGTGTGTGTGTGTGTGTGTGTGTGTGTGTGTGTGTGTGTGCGTGTGTGTGTGTGTGGTCACGCGATGTGCGTTTTCAGCAGTATAGTGTGGACGGAGGGCTGTTCAGAAATGCTAGATGAAACACCAGTGTGGACGTGGATCGTTTTCATTCTAAAATGCCATTTTAAAACTAAGACGTATTAGTGTAAACAAGGCCTAAGTGAGTGTTTTTCGCGAGCAGGTTTGCGACAGGGCGGGGCGGAGGATCGCAATGCCGGCTCAGCATCATGACGTCTATCGGCCATCGGCGATGGACAATGGCATCATCTATCGACCCAACCCTAATGCATAATTAATTGTAATTAATATAGAAAGTACATGGACCATGGTAACAAGGACACCTTAAAGTAAAGTGTAAGCCAGATGTTCAATAGATTTTTGGAGAAAGTTAAATTAAAGCATCTTTAATTCTATATCAAACATACTTTTTTGTGTGCAATAACACTTGTATTTTCAGTGTTAAGAAAAGCAAATAGCTCAACATTTCTTCACCCTGTGATGATAAAGTCAGTGTGGTGAAGGCTTGCAGAAACAGGTGTGTACAGCACAGTAAATGATAACGCAGGTGAACACCTGAAGAATAAACACTAGCCTTGCATCACACCTTTGCCAGTTTGCTTGCTGAACAACTGACCATTTAAAGCGATAGTTCACTCAAATGAAAATTCTCTCCCCGTTCACTTTTCCTCGACTTCCAAACCTGTTTGAGTTTCGTTCTTTTGAAAACAAAGCAAGATATAGTGAAGAATATTGGAAACCTGTAGCCATTGACATGCTTATTTCATCAAACAGGCTCGATGGAAATACGTGCTTCAACCTGCAACCTACAAAAATGTACTAAAACAAATGTTTGAATGCAGTTTCGTGGTTAAATGAACACTAGAGGGCAGTATAATGACAATAACTTTTGTTCCTTTTCACACTATTGATATTTACAGAGAAATAATATCGACGAATAAAGGATTATTTTTGTGCAGTTCTTTGCACAACACCAAATAAACACCACAAAACAACTTAACGCTGTCTATGATTAGTAGTAAATACATCTGATTCACCTATCTAACACCATATGGACACTTTACTGGCGTGATCAGTTTGCTCGTAGCTCACTTTGTTCGGTGTTGTGCGCACGGGTTCGAGTCCAGTGATGCACGCTTCCACAAAAGAGATAAAAGCAATGTAAAATCAAGGTAAAACTCTGTGTTGGCAGTGCACTTTTCTCTAACGTCTGCTTTTGAAAACACTGGTTGAGTTTAGCGAATGGTTTAGCTCAGTGTAGCTGATCTGTACGACAAGCGTCGCCTTCTTCTGGACATGTGCAACAAGGAAAGACTGCAAGATTGAACTTTGTGCAGTAGCCTAATATTGAGAAAAAGCCCCAATCAGACTGGTGAATGTCTGCAGCCACGCCTCCATTTTCAGATGTCTCCGTTTTCCCCCATCCACACTGACACGAAGTGCTTAATTTGTGAATTGCGAGGTCTCGGAACAGATTGGGGTAACGAATCCGGTATGTTACCCGAGGATGTAGAGGTGCCGTGCACGAATGGGATGTCACGGACTAAAGTGAAGACCGGGGGGAGTGGGAGGGGGGGTGGTATGGCGGGGCGTTGGATGGCAGAGGGGTGTCGTGGACAAAGTAAAGAGTGGCGGAGTTTGTCGCGGAAGAAAGTGAACAGCAGGCGAGGGAAGAGGGCAGTTGAGGAGGGGGATCAGTAAAGTGAGGTGCCGGATCAGATTTCGAAGGTGGTGGATCCGGGTCCAGCACAAATTAAGCCCTGCTGACACGGAGCAGCAGTGTTTTAATACCAAAACGGCCTCTTCAGCATTTTCAAAATGCTCTGTTTCCAGGGCTCGAAAACTCTGGGGTAGTGTGGACAGAAGGTGTAACCGTGGCAAAACGTATGCGTTTTAAAACTAAAACGTATTAAGGCTGATTTATACTTCTGCATCAAGTGCACGCGTATGCTACGGCACAGCCTACGCGTGGATGCATAGCCCTCACCATGGACGTCGACGACGTTGACGAGTACCTCTCAAAAAATGTAAAGCGTATGCGTATCGCAAGCTCGGTGATTGGTCGGCTTGGTAGTGATGAGGAGTGTGGGCGGAGGTGAGAGCCGCGCGAGCGTGATGCAGCGAGTGTTTACAAGTGTGGAGTCCCGTGAAGGAGCTCCGGATGGAGACTGTTGTTGATTAAAGTTGTTGCACGTCCGCCGGTTCCCGCCTCAAAATGAGCGAATTTGATCCACTTGTACATTAAGGAAGCGTTCAGAAAAAACAAAACACCAGCGAAGAAACTCGACACAGAGGAACATAAACACCTACTGCCAGCTAGCGTTTAGGAAGTGTATTGCAGAGAAACAGAAACAGCACACAGAAGTATAAATGCACGGCTACGCGCGAGGCTTGCGCAGTGGGTCACGCCGATCACATGACACAGAAGTATAAACCAGGCTCCTAAAAGTTTGAAAACCCTTGGTATGGAGAACCCACAGTACCTGTGACTTTTCAGGGTTCAACGCTAAGGATTTTTTCTACTGGCCCGATCGGACCAGTGGTTCAGATCTTTACTTGCCCTGCCAAAATTTACACTGGCCCCACCAAAAAAAATATATATAGCTATTTCTTAGCCACATACAGTATTTTAAATAATGTTTTAAATCTCAAACACAATTGTAATACCTACACTTTTTATTCAGCATAACTTTTTATATATATATATATATATATATATATATATATATATATATATATATATATATATATATATATATATATATATATACACATTTACGCTACCGGTCAAAAGTTTGTGCTCAGGGTCATGTTTTTTTAAAGGAAAATTATTCAGTTCATCAAGGCGGCATTTATTAAATGTTAAAAAAAAATTTATTGTTAAATATTTATTACAATTTTTAATAACTGCTTTCTTATTGTATGTAGTTTCAAATAAAATTATTACTCCAGTCATTATTGCTTTTATTACTGTTACCATTAGTAATAATTATAATAATAATAATAATAAAAACAATAATAATTAATATTAGAGTGATTTCTGAAGGATCATGTGACTCTGAAGACTGGAGTAATGAAGCTGAACATTAATCTTTAAAATCACTGGAATAAATGATTAAATTAAATGATAAACTACTTTTGAACAGTTATTTTATAGTGCAATAACATTCACAATTTTACAATGTGTGCTGTATTTATGATGAAATAAATGCAGCCTTGCTGAGCAGGAGAAGCTTATTTTAAAATATTTAACAATCATACCCAAACTTTTGAGCAGTTGTGTATATATTTTATAAGTGAAAATGTGCACTTTAATTTTGACACCCACAGACATAAATAAAAATCAGAGGTCAGACTTTCTCATACAGAGCCTCATTTCAGTTGTCAAGTTTTGTAAAAATATATTGAATTAATCAATCTATTAAAGAAACGTTGGCTAGAATTCTGCATTATAGGCTTAAATTATAGAGCGAAATAACAGATCATGAAGCAGATCATTGTTGATCTTTCTTTCGAGCTGTCAGTGCAGAAATGAACAAAACAACAGGCCTAATACAACAGACAGTATTATAAGATATGGAAAGATTATCAGATGGTAACTTCGGTCAATCTTCCTGACGGATAAACAGCTCTCGTTAATATTTCAGCATGCTTTCACTTTCGTACTAGACATGAAATGCACATTTGCCGGTAGGAATGACATCTCGCCCTACTCATTCCCTCAATCATAATACACTGTGGTATAGCCTGGGTCCTTAGTTCGTTGGATTGTTTTGTTTTCTCACTACAATCGATCCGCTCAATCGAGCAGAGACCACCTCATTCAGGCGATCTCGGACCGATTGATTTGGCGCGGATCTGAGCGCGATTCCTGGACTCGCATATGCCAAACGAACCGCGCTAACGGGGGGAAACGAGACAGATTCCGAAACAAACGTCTATGTGTGAAAGCACCCTAAGTTTGTATTTGCACGCAATTGACAGACAGTCGCAGCCAAACTTTTGTGACAAGGCAGCACTGGCCCGATCGGGCCATTTTGTACACTGGCCCGAGCGTCTCCCATGCTGGCCCCGGCCTATCGGGCAGTATTGTCGAACCCTGCTTTTGGGTGTCTGGCGGTGAAGTGAAACTTGTTATAGCCGACTGTGGTGGCGTCTGAACTAGTAACATCGTTAGGTCGAGCTGCAAACAATGCAAGGATTAACCTGGCCAGCTATGATTAGCTGCTGCAACGTACCGCTGGCGCTTTTCTCATTTCATGTGCGACTCGACGCTGGCTTTGAGCTCCATGGTCACCTCACCACAACCGCGTAATGGCAGCACGCATGTGCAGGCCGACGTCAGCGTCTGTAGCCGACCTACCGTAATAAGCCAATAAATCACGGAGACTGCCATTTCACTCGTTTCACACATACTAACTTGATCAACTATTAGATGTTTTACGGTGGACCACTGTGCTTTCCTATCGGCATTAAGCACACCGGCTAAAAATTTAATACCTGTCAGCAACTTTACGGAAATTTAAGACAAATTAAGTCCTTAATTTCCCGAATTTTAATTTAAGACTTTTTAAGGACCCGCGGGAACCCTGATTGAGTGATACAAGAAAAAAAAACAGCAATGAAAAACAAATTAAAGTACAAAGGGTGCATTTAAGAGCTTTTGGGCCCCATGGCCAGAATTGTTTAGGGCCCCCAAATCCACCCCTGATTGTTTATCAGTGAATCACTGAATCATTTTTTCAGTGTATGTGGCATATTCCTGGCAGAAATGACTAAAATCTGCCACTGAATGCAATGAAATGACACAGAAACAGAAATAAAACACATAAGGCAGTTTGAGAGAAACAGCGACTGGCGTTCCTGTCATTCCACAGCAGTGAGGAAAGCAGATTGTGTCCCTCAGGCGAGGTCAGCGTGAGAAATATATTCATGAGACAGAGAAATCTCCACATCTGGACTAAACGCCTTCACACGAGCCAAATTATAGAGTCAGTATCGCCGATACAGATATTTTTTTATTTATATCATTGAATGTTTGCAAATGTATTAAATGGCATCTATGGTGAAAATCATCTTTTTTAAAGATGTTTGGACAGAACTGTGTGTAGTCTAGTGTGTCTAGTGTTATGTTGGAGTGATATAAACACAATCACAAACTGAACAGCTGGGGGGAGGGGGGAGGGGGGTTATGGGCTGGGGGATATGGGGGGGGGGCGGTGTTGGAGCGATCACAAACTGAAAAGCGGTTGGGGGGGGAGGGGGGGCGGTCGTGCTGGGTTGTGTTAAAGCGATCCCAAACTGAAGAGCGAGGAGAACATGCCAACATGGGGACAACATGCAAACTCCCCTGCTGAAAAAAACAACTTAAACCAGCCTAAGCTAACCAGCCTGGTTTTAGAGGGGTTTTGGCCATTTCCAGCCTGGTTTTAGCTGGTCAGGCTGGAAAATGACCAGCTTAAACCAGCTAAAACCAGCTTGATCAGCCTGGTTTAAGCTGGATATAGCTGGTTTTGGCTGGTCAAGCTGGTTTTAGCTGGTTGACCAGCTAAAACCAGGCTGGAAATGGCTGGAAGTCAGCCTGCAAATGGCCAAAACCCCTCTAAAACCAGGCTGTTCGACCAGCTAAAACCAGCCAACCATCTTAGGCTGGTTTAAGCTGGATTTTTCAGCAGGGTCCACACAGAACTGACCCAGCCAAGGATCGAACCAGCAACCTTCTTGCTGTGAGGCAATTGTGCTACCCACTGCGCCACCTTGACGCCCATGCAAGTACATTTCACAGCTATAACTCACAGGAAAAACTAACACCCATTTAGCATTTTGCTAAGCTACATTTGATCCATGTGATACCACATGGTATAACCATTCCGCTAATGAGAATGGCCATGCTACAAGTTAGCTAGCTACTCCCTGAGTGCCATGTAAATACATAATTTCGCTAATCATTCAATATCAGATGTATTACCATCAAAATATTTCACACCGATTATCTCACAGGGTAGGCTAGCACTCATTTAGCATTTTGCTAAGCTACATTTGATTCATGTGACACCACAATACTCCTCAACATGGTATAATCATACTTAACATGAATATGTGGCTATCAGAAAACATATTCAGAAAGATTCTGAATGTTGATCAATAGTAAAAGATCATCCAGATGGTGTCGCTACAGTATAGCTATCATATTAGCGAACATCACCAAGCAAAGTAGCCAATCCTACACAGTACCTACAGTAGCATGCCATACTAAGAGCTTTATCTGTATCAGGTTTAATGTCTCAGAGATGCATTAGCGCCAGGATGTTCTCAGGCATGATGTAGCAGATAATTGTGCTATAATGTAGTCAGTAGAGAGAGTTTGGGTCACGGGACGGTGATGTGTATTGATTAGCGCCTTAGCCATTAGACTCTATGAGCTAATTATTAATAATAGTCGTGTGATGATACTGATGATCTAGTAACATACAGCACAGAAACACTCCATTAAAATAAACACAGCTCTATTAAAAGCTAAAAACACTGCTTGATTAAAGGATCTTCCCTTTTCAGAAGATGGGTTTTCCTTTTCCTTTTTAGAGCATAAATATCCCGTTATGCTCATATTCAAGATTCCTGCATGAACGCAAATACTATAGTCATTTATGATAGTAATAATATAGTGTACTATAATTGTAATATAGTGTTTACAGTACTGCAGCATACTGTAATATTAGCTATAGTGAACTGATATAAATACTGTAGTATACTTTAGTTTTTACTATAGTAAACTGTGGTGCGTCGTAGTGTAATATACCCTATAGTTGTAGAAATCTGCAGTACTGGGTCATCTGTTTATATTACTATAGTTCTTGTGTTACCATAGCAACTAAAGAATCACCACAACAGATTAATTCAAATACTTTACTACAGTTCTTATGTTAACATAGTAACTAATAAATCACCATAACAGATTCATTTGAATACTGTAATATAGTTCTTGTGTTATCATAGCAACTGTTGAATCACCATAACAG
The DNA here is from genome assembly GCA_903798195.1 of Danio kyathit. Classification (NCBI taxonomy): domain Eukaryota; kingdom Metazoa; phylum Chordata; class Actinopteri; order Cypriniformes; family Danionidae; genus Danio; species Danio kyathit. The sequence goes on along the minus strand of LR812531.1, from coordinate 1,616,958 downwards.
ATTAGAGTACTTTAATATAGTTCTTGTGTTACCATAGCAACTATAGAATCACCACAATAGATTCATTCGAATACTTTACTATAGTTCTTGTGTTACCATAGCAACTGTAGAATCACCACAACAGATTAGTTTGAATACTTTACTATAGTTTTTGTGTTACCATAGCAACTGTAAAATCACCACAACAGATTAATTAAAGCAAGAACAGTACTTAAAAGTACTATAGTATAATTTAAAAACCCTGTAGTATTTACTATAACATACTGTAGTATTTTTTCATGCGGGTTAAGGTAAATTTACGAGAGTTATGCTGTATTGCTGAGTCACTGTTCACTGTTTTCAGGTTCAATTCTCTTCATCTGACCTTAAACAGCATTTTAAAATCCACTACGATGAAAGGACCACTGCTATTTGTAGGCTACTATGTAGCAGCCATGATAGTGCACTAATATTATATTCTTTCTGCTGTATACTGTGTGTTATATGTCACTCGTCTGACCTGCTGCGTTTCCCAAAATGTGCAACCAGACCACACCGTATCCCACAATGCAATGTGCTCAACTTGACCTTTCTTTTCCACTGCAGCAAATAACCTTCAAGTGATATTAACCTTCAATTCTAATTACATTATCAGATCACAAAGTATCAATTACTATGCAAAAATGGCATTTAAGTATATGCAACTCTACATGCATAATGAGGTCATTGATGTTAATAGTGCGTGCTGCTGTCTGAAATGTCAGTTTTACATATCATTTTAACAATACTATTTCATTATCGTTTTATTTATAGAAAAGATAGTGTAGAAATGCTGATCAAATAAATAGAAGTTAAAAATAAATAAATCCAAATAAAAAAAATTATTTAATTTATTTTTATTTAAAAAAAATAAAATTAATAAAATAATTTTTATCTGGATTTATTTATTTTAAACTTTTTTTCGTTTGATCAGCGTTTATAAACTGTAACAGACACTAAGTTAGTCTGTAATGAATTAATTTATTCATTCATTAATTTTCCTTCGGCTTAGTCCCTTTATTCATCAGGGGTCGCCACAGCGGAATGAACCACCAACTATTCCAGCGTATGTTTTACACAGTGGATCCGCTTCCAGCTGCAACCCAGTACTGGGAAACACCCACACACCCTCACTTTGCCATACACACACTCATGTTCATTCATTCATTCATTTTCTTTTTGGCTTAGTCCCTTTATTAATCAGGGGTCGCCACAGTGGAATGAACTGCCAACTTATCCAGCATATGTTTTACGCAGCGGATGCCCTTCCAGCTGCAATTCATCACTGGGAAACACCTATACACACTCATTCACAATCATACACTACGGACAATTTAGCTTACCCAATTCACCTGTACCACATGTCTTTGGACTTGTGAGGGAAACCGGAGCACCCGGAGGAAACCCATGCGAACGCGAGGAGAACATGCAAACTCCACACAGAAACGCCAACTGACCCAGCCGAACCAGTAACCTTCTTGCTGTGAGGTTTCTTGCTATCCACTGTACCAGCGTGATGCCCAAATTTAAATATTGTGCTTAATAAATGTTAATGATAACAGACCAACCCTAATTTATTATTAGAATGTATTATTATTATTATTACACACAAAAAGGCTGGGTTGTTTTAACCCAATGCTGGGTCAAACATGGACAAAACCAACAGTTGGGTCAAAAAACTCAACTAAATTTAAATTTGATGTAAAAATGAACCCAACATTGGGTTTGTACATACAGTATTTGACCCAACATTGGGTCAATACAACTCAACTGCAAATTTTGCATGACTAAAACGTTATATATTGATAGTAAATTTTATAATTAATTACACAGAAACAAACAGCAACACACTGAGATTGTTTTGAAGCATCCTCCAATAATCAGCATATAGTCCATCCAAATAGACCTTTTGGGGAAGGAAAGTATTTTGCAAGAGAACAACAACAACAACAACAACAGGTTTCTGTTCATGCATTTTCCATTGTGCAGGAAATTAGTGGAACACACACACACACACACACGCACACTGAGAGAAACGCTTCATCATGTGTGTGGTGTTCTCTGCACTGGGTGTGGTTCTGCAGCCTCATTTAAAAGTAGGCGGAGCCGCGAGTGATCACATGACCTCTCTCAGACAAAGCTGATGTGTGTGTGTGTGTGTGTGTGTGTGTTTGTGTGTGGTGGTTGTGGTGATTTACAAGGACAAAAGTGTGTGCATGAGGGCGTGAGTGTGTGCGTACCTTGTATACCTTACATTGTGGGGACCAAATGTCCCCACAAGTATAGCAAAACCAGTAAATTTTGACCTTATTGTGACATTGTTTTGGGTCCTCACAAGTTAAACGGCTCTTAAATCAGACAGAATGAAGGATTTTGAAAATGTAAAAGTGCAGATTGTTTATTGTGAGGGTTTGGTTTAAGGGAGAGGAGTACAGGTCTGTACAGTATAAAACATTACATCCATGGGAAGTCCCCATAAGGATCGCTGGACAAGTGTGTGTGTGTGTATCAGGGAGTGTCTCAGACTGCAGCAGCGTTTCTTCATCAGGCTGACCCTCATCTGAATCACTGCTTTCCATTTACAAGCAGAAGCATCTGGAACATTCATCCTTCCTGCTGATCAATAGCCAAAGCATTCCTGAGGCCAGACGCTTGCTCACACACACTCAAACACACTGATCTGCGATTCTACTGCTGCTGATTATAGTCACACAATAACATGCTTACATTTCAATCAATTAAAGAAGTACTAATCTATGAATTCCTAAGGATCATTTCTGACGTTTCGTTTTATTCTTGAGTTTCATAGTTTTCTGTATGCAGTGATCGCTGTTCTCAGTTTGTTTGAAGCCGTCTGTGTTTGATTTGTCAAATGTGTTTTCTGGGAAGAGCCTCTGCAGTGCAGGATGACATCATCTCACTTACAGCTGCTGCTGGCGGCTCCAGGGGAAATGACATCACACTTCAAACCAAGAAGAGATTTATTGATTATTTATTTATTTATTCATTCAATTATTTATTTATTTATTTATTCATTCATTTATTCATTCGTTCATTTTCTTTTCGGCTTAGTCCCTTTATTAATCAGGGGTCGCCACAGCAGAATAAACCTTTGTTTTATTTTATTTTATTATTATATTTTATTATTTTATTTTATTGTATTTTAGTTTATTGTTTTTTATATTTGAATTAATTTTTTATTATTTTATTTATTAAATATTTTTATTTTATTGTATTTTATTTTATTGTTATTATTATTTTTTATTTTATTTTACTATTTTATTATATTATTTATTATTTTATTTTATTATATTTTACTGTTACAATTTTTTTATTTTATTTTTTTTATTATATTTTATTGTTTTTTATTTTTTTTAATTAGCCTATTATTTATTGTATTGTATTTTATTGTTATAATTATTTTAATTTAATTTATTTATTTTTTTAATTATTTTATTTATTTTATTCATTCATTCATTTTCTTTTTGGCATAGTCCCTTTATTAATCCGGGGTCGCCACAGCGGAATGAACCGCCAACTTATCCAGCATATGTTTTACGCAGCGGATGCCCTTCCAGCTGCAACCCATCACTGGAAAACATCCATACACACTCATTCACTACTGACAATTAACCTTACACAATTCACCTACTGCATGTCTTTGGACTGTTGGGGAAACCGGAGCACCCGGAGGAAACCCACGCGAACACAGGGAGAACATGCAAACTCCACACAGAAATGTCAACTGACCCAGCCGAGGCTTGAACCAGCGACCTTGTTGCTGTGAGACGACAGCACTACCTACTGTGCCACTGCGTCGCCATTTTATTTATTTTTTAATTATTTTATTTTGTTTTATTGTTATTATTATTTTTTATTTTATTTTATTATTTATTATTTTATTTTATTGCATTTTATTTTATTGTTAATATTATTTTATTTTATTTTTATTATTTTTTTTTAAATATTTTACTTTATTGTTTAAATTTTTTTAATTACTTTATTCTATTATTTTATTTTATTTTATTATTTATTATTTTATTTTATTTTTTATTTTTTTATTATTATTATTTATTTTTTTATTGTTTTATTGCTGGACATATCATGTATCACATAACCCAGCTCTTGTGGGCTTGATTTAGTAAAGCGGGCATCATAATTAAAAATGTCAGCTTGCAAAAATGATTACAACAATTTCCCAAATATCGATTGCAGTTAGAAATCGAATAAAGGTATTATGCACAAAAGAAAATCAGATGCTATCAGCTTGCATCTCGAACAGTTAAAGAGAAAATTTTCAAAATTATCAGTCAAAACAGTACTTTCAGATCAGCATCAGCATCAGTCAATGAAAAAATCCGGTAACACTTTATTTTGATGGTCCATTTGAGTATTAATAGACTGTCTGCTTAATATCTGTTGATACTGACATTTAACAATCCTTCAACAGACATTTAACTGACTATAAGAAACTTTGCAAGTACACGTCAACTTACACTAACCCTAACCCCAACCCCAACCCTAACCCCAACCTAACAACCGACTTATAATCTACTGAGAATTAGTTGCAATGTATCTTAAATTCAACTAACGGACCATCAAAATAAAGTGTGACCAAAAATCCATATCTGGCATTAAATATATAGCATGATATTCACATTTAAATAATTGAATAAACAAAACAAATTAAACAAAATACAGATTAGAGCTGCTGTACAATGAAGACAGCATCTGATTACTTGATCATGCTCATATCAGTGGATCAATTATTAGACATTTTATAAGAGATCAAATGAATGCACTTTAATATATAATGATACATTAAATACCAGCACTTCTGGCTTTAAAAGAAATTAAATGCATGACCACCATGTATCCAATAATACTGCATAAATATTAGTTTTCATTCAGCTACTGGTCAATTATACACTATAGTCAAAGCTGAGACTTTTATTTCAGTATGTTAATGTTCTTGCAACTGAAATTGAATATTTAGTAGGGGGTGGGGCTTTCTTTTTGCACATCATTCCCTCATAGCAAACTAACATTGGCTGAAGTGTCAAACTGACATCAGAGAAGAAGCCAGTCCAAACGCAGAAGCAAATGCTCAGACTTTCCTTAAAAAAACAAACCTTTCTTTTCAGCGTATTAACTTGCACGGAATAATAACAATTCACCTAAAGAATAACAATGTGCTCTAGCATATTAAACGTGGAACTATATGACTTTTTATTGTATTTATTTTTATTATTACTATTTTAAAATTAATTTTATAATTTTATTTTATTATTTATATTATTGTATTTTATTTTATTGTTATTATTATTATTTTATTTATTATTTTATTTTATTGTTATTATTATTATTATTATTATTATTAATAATATTTATTTTATTTTTTTATTGTTTTTATAATTTTTTATTTTATTATATTTTTTATTTTATTGTTATTATTATTATTATTATTTATTATTATTTATTATTTTATTGTATTTTATTTTATGGTTTTAATTATTTTTTTATTCTATTTTATTTTATTTTAATATAGAAATAGAACAAAGGTATTATGCACAAAAGAAAATACCTATATGGATTCCTATCAGATGCTATTAGCCTGCATCTCGAAGAGTTGAAGAGAAAATTATCAAAATGATCAGTCTAAACGGCACTTATAGATAAACATGGCACTATATGACTTCTTAGACACACTGAGAGTCACAGTGTAGTTTACTTTTATTATGTGTGCCTGCATATTAATCTGAGACTATTTCATGACCTCAATATGGGACACTTGATCTGTAAGTGCACAACCGTGATGATCTGTCTGAAAGATGGCGGTCAGTGAGCTCTCAATCTCCTCCATCTATGATGTAACTCATCTCTGCGTGAGCTGGATGAGCTGACAAAAACGTTTACAGCCGCTCCAGTGGAGACAGTTCTGCACTTTTCATCTCTCAGGGAAAAACCTGGACTGCGGCTGCATGTGTGAACGCATTCACTGGGAGAAACACAGTCTGCTGAGAGCATGAGAGTTACTACTGTAGCTCACTGGTAATAAATCTTTACAAAAAGTGCTTCGATAAATAAGACATACTGGTTAGTGATAAACTGGTTAGACCCAGACCAGCTCATTATTCTAGCATGCAGAAATGACTTGCAGCCACAGGCCTGTCACAATTATTACATAATCACCAAATCATAATTGCTCACAATCTAATCACCATCACTGTTCATGCATAATTACGATAACCAAATGATATCAAAGAATTAATATTTTAATTCAATATAAAACGTGCAATGCAAAATTTGCTGTGTTGGCCACTTTTGGAGTTAACGATCATTGAACATGGTTTTATAAACATAATCTAACAAATTGGCCAATGATTGTCTAATTTGGCAGGTTGGAGGGTGCTGATCTAAAAAAATAAAAATAAAAATAAATAATAAATAAATAAATAAATAAATAAATAAATAAATAAATAATAATAAAAATAAATAAATAAATAAATAAATAAATAATAATAAAAATAAATAAATAAATAAATAAAAATGTAATAAAACAAAAATGTAATAAAGTAAAATATAAAAACAAATAAAAGCAAATAAATAAAAAATGAATAAAACAAAATAAAATCAGCAATTTTTTCAGGCTTGCCATGCTTGTTTGCAAGGTCACACTATTTTGTGAAAGAACAGTTTCTCAGGGAAACACAACGGTCTCCATGAGAAAAGTTGTTGCTTAGTGGAATGCACATTTTCTTGGGGGAATGCATTATTTCTGCAAGAGAACACTGAATATTTTTACTCCCATCCTATTAATTTAAAAAATAAAATAAAATAAATACATATTTTTTATATAAAATAAAATAAATAAAAAATAAATAAATAAGAATTAAATTAAATTAAATTGTTAAAAATTTAAATAAAAAAATAAAATAAAAAAAAGAAATAAAAAAAATTACAAATTAAATTAAATATACAAAATAAAAAATATATATTAAATAAAATAAAATAAAATAAAATAAAATACATATGCTTCTTTATACAATTTTAGGAAAACAGGTGCATGTTGTGTTCCCAAATGTACATTTGCAATGCAAAAAAGTAACTTGCAAGAAGAATCCATATGAAGCAGCATTTGGTCCAAAACGAGATGTTGAAAAACTCATCATTATCAAATAATCATTACATATATAAATAAACATAATATAATTATTTATCAAATAAAACAAAAATGCAATAAAATAAAATAATAAATAAAAATGGAAATAAAAAATGAAATAAATAATAAGTAATAATTATAAAATAATAATAATTTAAAATACAATAAACTAAGAGCCATGTAGATAAAACACAGTCCTGTGTTTCCCTCTCTAACTTGCAGAATATATACAAACACTAAATAATCATACTAAACCACATCAGAGATGTTGTTTTTCTGATTAGTCATACAACAAACTATTACAGCATTTTCATTCATTCATTCATTCATTTTCTTGTCGGCTTTGTCCCTTGCGGGGTCGCCACAGCGGAATGAACCGCCAACTTATCCAGCACGATTTTACGCAGCGGATGCCCTTCCAGCCGCAACCCATCTCTGGGAACTTCCACACACACATTCACACTCATACACTATGGACAATTTAGCTTACCCAATTCACCTGTACTGCATGTCTTTGGACTGTGGGGGAAACCGGAGCACCCGGAGGAAACCCACGCGAACCCAGGGAGAACATGCAAACTCCACACAGAAACGCCAACTGACCCAGCCCAGCCGAGGTTCGAACCTACGACCCAGCGACGTTCTTGCTGTGAGGCAACAGCACTACCTACTGCGCCACTGGGTTGCCATTACAGCATTTTCAAAATATCAAAATAAATAAACAAAACATTAGTAAAATGCTGGACTCATCACATGACTAAACAAAAATGGATTAAAATGCAAAGTAATTCCTCCCTTAATCAAGGTCAAGTCAGGTGCACTGCATGCTGGAATACAGTATCCATTTTATAGCGTTAAGGAGGATATATGAACACAGACACAACCAATGAGCACAAATTATCCAAAGAAACTGAATCAGTTAATGAAGCCGCTTACAGAACTAAACGTCCAATGCATTTATCTACGCACAGCTGATCACCATTAGAGCCTCTTTTCATTGAGTGTGTGAACTGAGATCATCTGAGGATAATGACATGAGCACAACCAGAGGCAGTGTGAGGTAAACAGACTCAAAGAAGCTGGGAAAGACTCGTAAACAAGAAAACAGAGAGCATTTTAAGAAGAATACTGTTATTTTGAGGTAAAAGAAAAGTCAGTGCAATGTGCATAAGCCAACATTGGCAATGTTTTTGATGATTTTTACTGAAATTTGACTGTTTTCTCCTAAAATATTATAGAGAACATTTTTATGACCATAATATATATCAAAATAGAGTCAATAGTGGGAGATGAGCAAAATATTTGAATGGTCTTGCATGTATTTAGACATTTTTACATAAAACTACTGAAAGTTCTGTGTTTTTGATGATATTACAAGTTCACTAAAAGCTGGCTGGAATTATTTGATAAATAAAACTTTATTTTGTAATGTAATGTGTATTTATATAGCGCATTTATTGTGTGTGGCCATACACCCAAAGCGCTTCACTATCATGAGGGGGGTCTCTCCACACCACCACCAGTGTGTAGCATCCACTTGGATGATGCGACGGCAGCCACAGGACACAGGCGCCAGTGCGCTCACCACACACCAGCTATTGGTGGAGTGAAGAGACAGTGATAGAGCCAATTCAGTGGATGGGGATTATTAGGAGGCCATGATGGGTAAGAGCCAATTGAGGGACTTTGGCCAGGACACCGGGGTTACACCTCTACTCTTTACCAGAAGTGCCATGGGATTATTAATGACCACAGAGAGTCAGGACCTCGGTTTAACATCTCATCCGAAAGACGGCACCCACTGACAGTGTAGTGTCCCCTTCACTTTAACTGGGGCATTAGGACTCACACAGACCACAGGTTGAGCGCCCCCTGCTGGCCTCTCTAACACCACTTCCAACAGCAACCTAGTTTTCCCATGTGGTCTCCCATCCAGATACTGACCAGGCTCAGCCCTGCTTAGCTTCAGTGAGTAACCGGTGTTGGGCTGCAGGGTGATATGGCTGTGATAACATTTAACATGAATATTTAATAATATAACTTCTTGCGATACGCTAACTGCTATAAGCAGTAGTTTATAGGCCTGTTTCCTTTTAGTAAAGGAGTATTAAATTTATAGGTGTGCATTTTAACTTCTTATGCATCAAACATGCGCTCCAAACTTGTTTGATTGAGACGTGTTGAATTCTTCTTTCATCATTTGCGATTTTTCCAAATTGTATTGTTTTTATTTTTTCTTATCAATTTTTATATCTGTGTTATATTATTTTCTGTGGCGGTTCATTCCGCTGTGGTGACCCCTGATAAATAAAGGATTAAGCCAAAGTAAAATTAGTGAATGAATTATTTTCTGTAAAGCTGCTTCTGGCCATGACATGTTCACATCTAAATGGTTATAAGAGACGTGTTTAAAGGGTCACGAAACACTAAAGCACATGTGTTGAGCTGTTGTCAGTCATATATGTGTCCGGCGCTGCTATAAACACTATGAGGTGTACACTATATGACACATATACTGCACTAACAAGTGAAAATTGGTTGTTTTTGCGTTATTTCGAGCAAATTCGTTCTTCCGGTTTGAAACTAATTTTTGAAGCTGCGTCACGGCGATTAGAGACTTGCGTGTATTCCAGCGAGGAGAGTGGCTGTCTGTACCTGCGAGTACATCGTGACATCTGCAGCATTAATTCATGAGAAAGACTTGGTTCAAACCAATCAGCGCGCTCTGTTGTGTATGCGGTGCAACTTCATTAATATGCATGAGAGCTTCAAGACTGATTTACCTGTTACAGTGTTCAGACAGCAGAGAGACGCCACGTTGTGTTGCCAAAACAAGTGGAAGAACGAGAATTTGGAGACACGAGTCGTCAGTGTTGTGTTTATTAATGTGCTGCAACGAAGGTTTTGTTTTCATTTCCCCGCTATGAGAGCGCAGCTGGACTCACGTGTGGATTACAGTGCACATGACACCCGACAGAAATATGTTTGTAAGGAACATTGTTTACCCGAGAGCTTTTCACATCTGGAAATGGTGAAATGCAGATTTGCCGCTCGTCTCCTTTTAATAAAGACACGGCTCCAGTTTGTGTTGATTGTCCTTTCTCTACAGATTTGGTAAGTGTGTGTGATCGGTTTTCTTTGTTTGTTTATTCAGATGGCAAAGTTAGTTGGTCTCATCAGCAGTGCTCTTTCAGTGTTTAAAGACAGACCTTAGTCAAAATGATTGAGTTACTAAGTTTAAAGTATGTTAAAATCACTGCAATATTATAGACTGAAAGATCTGCTGTAAATGAGTGTAAACATGTAAACACCACAATCAAACTATTACCGTCGTGTAGGATTTTCGCCGCATTTTGTGACAGGATAGTCTATACACACACAGCTTTCTGACGCTACCTACCGAGTCATCTAAGTTTTCAAGAAATGTGGAGGATTTTTTTCTCCCATTCGCCGTGCGGTATCAAACACTCCATTAAAACTCCACTCTCCAGCAGTTCCTCGCATACAATAGCTCATTTGTCACTGGGGGCATGCAGGAAATGTTCCTGAATAAAAAGTGAAAGTGCCAAACTGCAGTTAAAGTCGACAAATTAAGAATTTGGCAAATAATTCGATGACTGATGTCCATGTAAACACAGTCACTGTCTTTCTCCTCTGCGTCTGTGTGTTTGTTTTGCCTCTGTGTAAATCAGCGCGTGCCCAAACGGAACCTCCCATTTTTATGCAAAATCTTCCCTCTTTCCCTCTTCCCTCCACTCCTACCTAAACAGAGCTGGACACGCCCACTTTCCTGAGTTTTTTCAAACTAGAGGTGTGAAAACACCCTGCTGAGACAGGGGGGCTTCATGGCCCTTTAATAAACATCTCAATAAATGGGTCAGACATTTCTGACTTTCTATACCAAGAGGCTCTGGAAATGTTCTTCCAGAAGCCCATAAAGATACACTGCAGTGACAAAAGCTGCACAGTTTGTGGATAAAAAAAAGATGTTAAAATGTTAATTTTTACAGTAAAATAATGTACAGTTCACATTATTGTTCAGTTATTTACTGCTGTCATTAAAAGAAACAAATGAACACCATGACTCCTTGTGTTTGTGTCAGGGTGCTTTCACACCTAGACTTCTGTTCCAGAACCTGGCACGTTTGCCCAGTTAGCGCGGTTCGTTTGGCATATGTGAACAGGGCAATCGCGCTCGGATCTGCGCCAAAGCAATCGCTCCGAGACCACCACATTCAGGCTTGATTGAAACGAATTCTGGAGCGGATCGATTGTAGTGAGAAAGCGATACGATCCGAGCCCGGCTATATCACAGTGTTTCATGGATATACGGCTATATGAAGAGAGAATATGAGTATGAGTAGGGCGGGAAGTCATTCCAGACATCCCAAGTCTCCCGGAAGTTCCGGAAGTCTCCCGCAAATGCACAGAGACTCCAGAATGCCCGAAGACGAGTGATAATCTCCCGGAAATCGCACGTCTCCCTCCCGGTCCTCAAATACGACGCGCACCCTTCTCATCACCCCTCCCCACCCGCATCCCTCCTAGCTCTTCTTCAGACATGTCGCGCGCACCCTGTCAAACACCACCAAACCACCCCCGACAGCTGAGCGGGACTCTGCAAAATAAACCGTGAAACTCTGACCAATGTGAGGAGAGTTTACTCACACGTGACTTGTTTTAGCTCTTTTGGTCCGTTTAGAAACTTTGCCGTGTGAAAGCGAACCGCGCCAACAACAAAGAGCAACAATGTCACAATTTTAATCCCTGTTTCGGAGCAAATGAATCGATTCACAGGTGTGAAAGCACCCTCAGTTTCAGTCTGAATAGCTGTGCAGTGTTGCGCTGCACCCCCAAAACTGTAAACCTACTGTGGTTCAACAAACTCTTCCACTTCCCTAAAGATGCATTTTCTGGCTATAATTTCTGGCTGTTCTTACACTGTAGCACTTCTAATAATAATCTTGAAAGGGATGTGCTCAGTCATACTGAAGCTAAAAATACATCAGAAAACAAAAATGAAGATCTTCAACTGCACAGAAACCTCTTTGAATCTGAAATAAACACGAACATGATCATCTGAGATCATCTGTCTTGGAAACGCACAAACAAAAACAAGACTCTGACCCACAAAGACATCTGATATATGTTGAGTTGACTATAAAAGTTCCTTTGATTCAACTAAAAATATTTTTACAGTGTACGGCGAATGCTCTGGTCTAGGTTTTACCATGTCAGTATGATGTCAGAGGTCATGTGACAGACTTTGGCATTTCTTCAGCTGTGAGCCGGAGCCTCATCACAGGTGTGACATTACACATTCCCTGACGCTCCGCTATTTATAAGCATCACTTCAGGAGTTTACCCTCGGCATGCGGAAAGCAACACTTTCACGCTCTCGCAAACAAATATCGGAAGCATGGCTATAGACGGATCACTGCACTTTCTGTTGACTTTCATATGAAAAGCACTATAGCTCACCACATGACATTTAAAGTCTGCATGAACCAGAAGTTGCTGGAACTTTTGTTTTAATGTGGTAATGTACTTCCAACTGAAGTGGGTTATTGAGTAGGGGGTGGGGCTTTCCTTTTGCACATTCCCTCATAGCAAACTAACTGTAAAGGGGTGTGGTTACAAATATTTGTGCGTTAGCAAAATAAACATGGTACATTTTTGATTTTACACATACTTTAAAGAAACGATGAAGTCTTGTTATAAGCGCCCCCAGTGGCTATTCAGTGTACTGCAGGAGTATCTTAGGGGGCTTTCACATCTGTAGTTCGTTTCATTAGGTCTGGATCAAGGGCAATAAATGATACATTGTAGCATTTTCTGCCGTCTTTGGGTCGTTTTCACACCACACTGATTGCTTTGGTCTGAACCAGTTGAAAAGAACCAAAATGCAGTCATGTGACAAAATCCACATCACTCATTGGCCAGATGTTGTTGAACATATTTCCTAAACTGCTTATCGATTGGTCAGAATTCACATGCAGGAAAATGCCAATGGAACTCCCACAAGTAAACAAACCGGCAGACACAAAATGTCGCTTTTCACTATGGAGCTACGACTGCGCTGGCTGATTGAATCCCTGCTCGAGAATGAAGTGCGGCTGCGGCTGAAAAACAATGTTTAAGAGCGGCATTGCAAACGGCGAAGGCGCATCGCACGTCACTTCAGGAGGAGGCGTGAACTAATTTAGCTTAACTGCGACATGGTCATCTTCTGGAAATATTACCAACGATCCATCAGGTAATGTTTCCCCCTTTCTCGGTCTTCTGGTAAAGCGCTGTCAACAAATATTTTTCCTCCACATTCCATAATGCACAGCGCATCGGCCTACGGCAGCTGGATTAGTCCAGGCAGCTGGATTAGATTTCGGTCGGGTCGGTTTTAGTTCGGATCATATTCTCACCACAAACAAACCGCTCCAGGGTTCGTTTGAAAGCGTACCGAGACCACCTCTTCAAAGAGGTCTCGGTACGCTTTTTTGGTCCACTTTTGGTGCGCACTCGAGTACGACTGCTACATTCACACCTGCTCAAACGAACCGCAACAAGAGGGAAAATGAACTCTACTGCGATTCAACCCAACTAAATAAGGCAGGTGTGAAAGCACCCTTATAGCTTGTGTTTAAACTTGTGCATGTTACATAGATAAGAATGAACGTCTCATGATTCAGCCTAATGAAATCACAGATTCTGCGAGCATTTTTCGAGATTTCAGTGTATCACCACTGATTTAGATGGGACTTTTGTCTTAAACTGCCCACTGCAAATAAGGCCGCTGAGTAAACAGACTCTCCATGAGAGGGACTTTTGTTGACTTTAACTTTCAATTTTGTCTGTACAATGAATTGAATGTACAAACAGAATTGACAGCTTTATTGGCCTTATTGGCCTTTATAAATATCGAATTCGATACCAAATGGTACAAAAAATTTAAAAACTCCATTTCCCACCAACATTTGAGTGTTGTTGAGTGAAAACACAGCTGATTAGCCAATCACAATCATTTCTGTTTGAGCATCTGAACATAATGACCAATCAGCGGTGTTTATTCATTCATTCATTTTCTTTTCGGCTTAGTCCCTTTATTAATCTGGGGTCACCACAGCGGAATGAACCGCCAACTTATACAGCATATGTTTTATGCAGCGGAACGCCCTTCCAGCTGCAACCCATTTCTGGGAAACATCCATACACTCTCATTCACACTCATGCACTACGGACAATTTAGCCTACCCAATTCACCTGTACCGCATCAGTTTGGACTGTGGGGGAAACCGGAGCACCCGGAGGAAACCCACGTGAACGCAGGGAGAACATGCAAACTCCACACAGAAACGCCAACTGACCCAGCCGAGGCTCGAACCAGCGACCTTCTTGCTGTGAGGCGACAGCACTACCTACTGCGCCACCGCCCTCAGCAATGTTTATTAAATGTGTATGCACCTTCCTGCGATTATCTGGTGAATAACGAGTGTGTATGGGTGTTTCCCACAGTACTGGGTTGCAGCTGAAAGCATCCACTGGGTAAAACGTATGCTGGAATAGTTGGCGGTTCATTCCGCTGTGGCGACCCCTGATAAATAAGCGACTAAGCCAAAGGAAAATGAATGAATGAATTATTCTGACATGCTATTCAAACATTTCTTTCTGTGTTCATAAAATCATTTTTGTTTTGATGTAGACACAGAAACGTCACTTTGCTATCGACACAGAAATTTATCGACTACAAAGCTTGCTATGAATGGCTTAATGAAAATTAAATAAATCAGGAAAATAAAAAGAATGAAGCATTATTTTATTATTTTTATGCAAAAGACCTTTTAAATGTAGCCAAAAATACATCTGCCTCCAGAATTGAGTCAGATGATGCTATTATTCATAGACATTATGCAACACTGGATTCATACGCATTGATGTCTTCCTACCCTCAAAGTGAGAATCTGACAGCTTTTGAACAGCATTGTGTCTCAGAGTGAACGTTTAGCACATAATTACTGCAGGTGTGCTGTAACACGACCCCATAAGACGCCTTAAAGCGAGTCCAGAAATCTGAGAAAGACGCACATCAGATCTGAGTGTGAAACTGCAGCTAGTATTTGAGCCGGTAGTGATTTATATGATGAGCATTGGCATCTGACCTGGTTAAACGCAATGAGTGCTGGTGCTGAGAGTATGAACTAAATATATCACAGCGCTGTAGTTTACTAGTGTGTCAAAGGAAACAGAAAGGAATGGCTGCCTCTTATGAGCTGTTTTAATCAGCTGCTGTATTAGAATAAATAAAGGTGTGGATTTTTTCTACAATATATTGCAATGTACTCTTCCTGACAAAAGTCTTGTCGCCTATCCAAGTTTTAGGAACAGCAAATAATAACTTGACTTCTAGTTGATCATTTGGTATCAGAAGTGGCTAATATGAAATTCGAAGGCCTCTAGATTTTGCTTATTTGAGCACAATAAAATCTGATCATGTCTTGATGTTGAATGATTTCATTAGGACAGTAAGGTCTGACTTTGCTCAGACTAAAGTCTCATCACTGAACCTTCAATAATGTCCAGTATAGAATATAAAGTCATGCTGCAGTGGAAACAGAATGAATATTGTGTCTGACTCCATCATGAGCTTGGAGGACTGCATCATACATCTCTGACTCAAATCATGCATTAATAAAGTCATCTGGAATGGCAAAGAAAGCGTTCTTGCAGGACTCCCAGAGTTCATCAAGACTCTTTGGATTCATCAATGCCTCATTCATCTTTCCCCAGACATGCTCAATAATGTTCATGTCTGGTGACTGGGCTGGCCAATCCTGAAGCACCTTGACTTTCTTTGCTTTCAGGAGATTTGATGTGGAGGAGAAGAAGCGCTATCCTGCTGAAGAATTGTCCCTCTCCTGTGGTTTGTAATGTTATGGGCAGCACAAATGTCTTGATACCTCAGGCTGTTGATGTTGATCATCCACTCTGCAGATCTCTCGCACGCCCCCATACTGAATGGAACCCCAAACCATGATTTCTCCTTCACCAAACTTGACTGATTTCTGTTAGAATCTTGTCTCCATGCTGGTTCCAGTAGGTCTTCTGCAGTATTTGTGATGATTGGGATGCAGCTCAACAGATGATTCAGGAAAAATCCACCTTCTGACACTTTTACACTTGATCAACTAAGTCAAGTTGGTATTTGTTGCTCTTACAACTGGGATCCAGCACAAGACTATTGTCACGTAGTGTAGAAGATAATTTCACCAAATGAAATGAACAGGTCATAATTTTAGATAGATCGGGATGATTTTGTAGGGGAGTGCATTTGTAAAAAAAAAAAAAAAAAAAAAAAAAAGAGCAACAATGCTGTAAAAATGAAATATATACAGTGCTTTATGATTGTCTGGAAGTCTAGACATATTACAATACACACATTTAATAATACAATGTAAAAAAGTTCTGTATAGTCTTCATCTCTCAGAAATAAAGGTAAGAGCTGTCACTGGGGTGGTACCTTTTCAAAAGGTTCAAATTTGTACCTACAAGGCCCATATTAATACCTCAAGGGTACATATTACTATCTAAAAAGTACAAAAGTGTTCCTCTTAAGTAATGTTAGGTACTACTAATATATACTTTTGAGGTATTAATATGGACCCTTTAAGTACAAATGTGTACCTTCTGAAAAGGTACCACCCCAGTGACATCTCGCATACCTTTATTTCTGAGAGATGAAGACTATACAGAACTTTTTTTACATTGTATTATTAAATGTGTGTATTGCTATATGTCTAGAATTCCAGACAATCATAAAGCACTGTATATATTTCATTTGTACAGCATCGTTGCTCATTTTTTTGCAAATGCACTCCCCTACAAATCATCCCGATGTATCTAAATTGTGTTTAGTATCAATATTATCTTCAAAAATATTGCGATAAGTAATATTATTGTCATTTTAAGACCCTTTTATGCCAATGACAATATATATAGCATCATTTTAACATTATTTAAATTGTGTAATTGAATATTTAAAAGGTAAATGTTCTACTGTAGCAGTTTTTGACAGCAGTGTTATAGAATGTAAATGTCCTTTTGTGGAAGTGCAATCAGATCAAATGTTGAAGACCTTAATTATGTAAAAATGATGAGCGATATACAGTGGAAGTCAAAATTATTTCCCAAATGATGTTGAACAGATTCAGGAGTTTTTCACAGTATTTCCTATAATATTTTTTCTTCTGGAGAAAGTCTTATTTGTTTTATTTCGGCTAGAATAAAAGCAGTTCTTAATCATTTTAAAGCCATTTTAAGCTCAATATTATTAGCCCCCTTCAGCAATGTTAGTTTTGGATTGTCTCCAGAACAAACCACTGTTATACAATGACTTGCCTAATTACCCTAACTTTACCCTAATTACCCTAGTTAAGCCTTTAAATGTCACTTTAAGCTGTATAGAAGTGTCTTGAAGAATATCTAGTCTAATATTATGTGCTGTCATCATGACAAAGAGCAAATACATCAGTTATTAGAGTTATTAAAGCTATTATGATTAATAATGTGTTGAGAAAAATCTGCTGTCCATTAAACAGAAACTGGGGGAAAAAATATACAGGAGGGCTGATAATTCTTAGTCAATATATTGATTATTGTAGCAGGTCCACCTTAGAATCTCACTACTGACCAATCAGAATCAAGTATTCCAGAGAGCAGCGTAATAATATGGTTTACTCACAGACAAAACAACATGTAATCACTAGTAAGGGCTAAAGTTTCAAATCCTGCTTTTCTGCATGCCAAGAAATGACAAAAGCCTTATAATAACAGTCCATAGTGAGGGACGGATGTAAAACGTGATGTTTCTGTGTGCACTGCAGAGTTTCATGAAAGAGCTTCTTATCTTAGTAGAAAAGACCAGAAGAAAAGCTCTGAAGAAAAATGAGAGACGCACCCATGCGCAAATCTGCAGTGTTTAACCAGCCACAAAAAATGCTCATATTTCCCAAATGATGTTGAACAGATTCAGGAATTTCTCACAGTATTTCCTATAATATTTGTTCTTCTGGAGAAAGTCTTATTTGTTTTATTTCAGCTAGAATAAAAGCAGTTCTTAATTTTTAAAACCCATTTTAAGGTCAATATTATTAGCCCCCTTAAGCAATATTAGTTTTGGATTGTCTCCTGAACAAACCACTGTTATACAATGACTTGCCTAATTGACCCTTCGCTAAGCCCCGCCCTCTTTAGTTACTGTTGCTACGCCTGTCAAGCTTTCGTGCCTGGAAAATCTATTACAATGTGTATGCACCGGTGTCAGGCATTGGCGGGGATATAATAAGTCATTTTTGGTGAACAGGTGAGATATCTGAGAAAGCCAGACAAAAAAGGACTGCAGTCTGCATTACAGGGGTATATTCACGACTTAATACGCAACCGATTAGAGAATAATTTAATCAAAATTGAAGCTAGGTTAGCCTAGCCGCCTCATACGCTAACCATTCAACAGCTTAAGCCTGGTTTATACTTCTGCGTCAAGTGATCGGCGTGACCCACAGCGCAAGCCTCGCGCGTAGCCGTGCATCTATACTTCTGCTGTTTCTGTTTCTCTGCTGAAACGCTAGCTGGCAGTAGGTGTTTAAGTTCGTCTGTGTCGAGTTTCTTTGCTGGTGTTTTGTTTTTCCTGAACACTTCCTTAATGTACAAGTGGCTCAAATTCGCTCATTTTGAGGCGGGAACCGGCGGACGTGCAACAACTTTAATCATGAGGTAAACACAAAACAACAGTCTCCATCCGGAGCTCCTTCACGGGACTCCACACTTGTAAACACTCACTGCATCACGCTCGCGCTGCTCTCACCTCAGCCACACTCGTCAGCGCTACCAAGCCAAGTAATCACAGAGCTTGCGCTACGCGTACGCGTTAATTTTTTTGAGAGGTGTGCGTTAACGTCGCCGACGGCCACGGCGAGGGGCTATGTGTGCACTTGTCGCAGAAGTATAAATCAGCCTTTAGTTCATGCCCACCCACTTCCCTAAACCCAACAGACCGTTTTCAGAAGCAATTCAGTAAAAGAAAAGGTAAGCCACTGGACAAACTGGTAACAGCAGGAAAGCCGTCCATACGGAGGTAAGCGGTCAGCTGGTAAGCGCAAAAAGGAACGTCTTCATATCGCCCCGTAGCGTTCGTTTTAAAGACGAAATGCAGCCATATGTACCTCTGGCTACATAATTCACGATCTCCAGAAACGTGAGCAACGTTTTCAGAATGAGCCTATGTTGCAATAGTAAGTAACTCAAATTAAAGAGTACACACATAAATGTAACTTTGCAATAAAGAAAGTGTAGAGTTTGTAGAAACAAATGTTAGGTTGCCACAACACAATTAAACCCAAAGTGTTTTTCAACAATTCAAAAGTGTCATCTAGCTACTGCGGATTGCTGGAGAACTACTAATTTCCCACCAAATGGACTACAAATCCTGTCATGCACCTCACACACCTGTTCCGGTTTTTCCTGATGACACACACACACACAGTTGAAACTCATCATTGATTTCTTACCTGGACTATAAAGACACCTCTCATTTCCACACACATTGCTGAGTCTTGTTAACCTGTCGACATTACAAAGCATTTACCTTGTCTTGTTTTTTTTCCTGTGCCTTGTTTCTTGACCTGTTTATGCTGTTTTTAGCCGCCCGGAGCGATCTATTTGCTTGTGACCCGACTACTTTTTTGGACTTCCCTGTATGATACTGTTTGCTCCTGTGTTTGACCGTTGCCTGCGCCTTACTGTTCTTAATAAATACTGCACGTGGATCCTCAACTCTGTTGTCCAGCGTCTGCTTCATCACAGTCATATAGTCAAAAGCCAGCATAGTCATTGGAAAATGTTGCAATGTATTTTCCAAAATAAATCTAAAACAATGTCTGAAGTTACGTTTTTTCCCTACAAATTGAAAAGAAACCATCGTCTAGAAAATTGATTGCAATTACAATAAAGTCCTGCATATGAGGTCTCAAATGCGCAGAGCTTTTTAAACGTGTGCATTTTGGGTCTTGTTCAGAAGTACAAGATTAAGACTTTCTGAAAGGAGCCGATTTAATCTGGTCTTTGAAGAAACTCTCAATTCTTAAAGTGTGTTATTACCTCTAATACCCAATTAGCCATGTATTGTACCACAGTGCTGCTTACCTCCAAACCAAAGACAAACTAAACTCCACAAAGCAACCAGACACTATCCAACAGACCAACCTTTAGTTATGCTGACAAGTGATTTATTTCTATTACATAACAGGCGGCACGGTGGCTGAGTGGTTAGCACTGTGGCCTCACAGCTAGAAGGTCGCTGGTTCGAGTCCCGGCTAGGTCAGCCGGCATTTCTGTGTGGAGTTTGCATGTTCTCCCCTTGTTGGGTGCTCTGGTTTCCTTCACAGTTCAAACACATGCGCTATAGGGGAATTGACTAACTAAATTGGCCATAGTGTATGAGTGTGTGTGTGAATGAGTGTGTATAGGTGTTTCCCAGAACTGGGTTGCAGCTCAAAGGACAAAACATATGCTGGAATAGTTGGTGGTTCATTCCGCTGTGGCAACCCCTGATAAATAAGGGACTAAGCCAAAAAAAAAATGAATGAATGAATATGTTTTTCCTTTATTCCATGTCAGAACAAGCTTGCATTTTTATATCGGGATATATTACATAGCATTGCTTCATTCCTATTAATTTTGATGCTTATCTATTTGTAAACAATATATTTTTTAATGTTTGTTGTTTTCGTCTTCCATTTGTTTCTTATCAATATGTATTGAATCGAATTCACCCAAAATGAAAATTCAGGTTTAATTTAGCATCGCATATGAAAGAAAGTTCAGCTTCAATTGTTTAATAATTATTATTGGCGTTTTTTTTTTACGTATGCATTCAGTTTTCAAGCACACAGTACCATTTTTATGTAAGTAGAATTATGAATATATTACCATCAGTGGTGGAAAGAGTACTGAAAAATCATGCTCAAGTAAAAGTTCCATTACTTGCCTTAAATGTAGTGCTCAAGGGAAGTGAGTATTATAATTCATTCATTCATTCATTGTCTTTTCGGCTTAGTCCCTTTATTCATCCGGGGTCACCACAGCGGAATGAACCGCCAACTTATCCAGCACATGTTTTACGCAGCGGATGTTCTTTCAGCTGCAACCCATCTCTGGGAAACATCCATACACACTCGACAGCATTACCTACTGCACCACTGCGTCGCCCGAGTATTATAATAATAAAGCTTAATGCGTTTACATGCTATTTGCGCATGTGTGTGTGAAAACGTAACATTCTGTAGTGCATTTAGTGATTGTTTAAGGCCAACTCCTGAGAAAAACTACTCAGTTACAGTAATTAGAGTGTTTTTGTAATTTGTTGAGTCTATTTTAGTCTTTGTTTAAGGTATTGTACATTAAGATTAGTATCATCTATCAAGCATAACATGATATAAGTGTACTTCTACATCTTTAATTGTTATTATTATTTAGTATTACTTGTTTTAAACTGCCCGATTTGTTTTAAACGTGTGCCATAACATATACATTGGGATTAATTAGTAAGTACACTGCTTTTCTTACTTAGATCTTTTGTCTTGTTTCTAGTCCAACTATCTAAAAACTCTTATATCAAGAAGCATTTTCTAGGCAAGCAGAACTTAATGTCTTGTTTTCAGAAATAACGTGCCAATATTAATTCAGTTTTTCCTTAAAACAAGCTTAATAATCTGCCAATGGGGCAAGCAAATTAATCTAGTTTTTCCTTTTGACATAAGATTATTTTGCTTACCCCATTGGCAGATTATTTTGCTTCTTTTAATTGGGTTGGATTACTGTAATGCTCTGTTTGCTGGCTGCCCAGCATCCTCTATTAACAAACTTCAGCTAGTACAAAACACAGCTGCCAGAGTTCTTACCAGGTCTAGAAAATATGATCATATCACCCCAATTTTGTCCCCCTAACACTGGCTGCCTGTTAAGTTTCATATTGATTATAAAATATTGCTTCTTACCTATAAAGCTTTAATTAATCTAGCTCCTGTTTATCTAACCAACCTCCTGTCTCGCTAAAATCCAACCTGCTCTTTTAAGATCTCAAAACGCTTCTGGTAGTACCTAGAATATCAAAGTCGAGTAAAGGAGGTCGAGCCTTCTCATTTATGGCCCCTAAACTCTGGAATAGCCTTCCTGATAATGTCCGAGGCTCAGACACACTCTCGCTCTTCAAAACTAGATTAAAGACCTATCATTTTAGCAAAGCATACACTCAGTGCATCACTTAGCGGTATGATGCATGAGTGTGCCCCACGCAGGTTTTTTGCATCTCGTTTATATACACTATGAACAGCGGCTACACTAATTATTCTCTATTTCCACCTGGGGGTACTCATCCCGAGGCCCTCAGACTATGCAGCGCCACTGATGCCATCCAAGACCAGCGACGAGATGATCCCAAGGTTTTCATAATCCTGGACCAGGCCGTATCCTGAGCAGCTGCTGTGGTGGTCATGGTGGACTGGAGAGCATGAGACTGACTCCTGTGATGCTCCAGGGACAGACGAGTCTTCACTGGGGTCCAGCATTCTCCAGCTTCCGGCACCTAGACTGCAGCTCTGCACAAAACGTTTGGCCATAGGGGAAATGGTCGTGCCCAACTGAGCCTGGTTTCTCTCGAGGTTTTTTAAATCTTCACTTTCTCCAATTGGTGAAGTTTTTTCCTCGCCGCTGTCGCCACTGGCTTGCATGGTTCGGGATCTGTAGAGCTGCGCATCGATGGATTTGCTCTTCAGTGTTTGGACTCTCAGTAGTGATTATTAACCCACACTGAACTGAGCTAAACTGAACTGAACTTAAACACTGAAAACTGAACTGACACTGTTTCAATTCACTATAATCTTCTATGTGAAGCTGCTTTGACACAATCTACATTGTAAAAGCGCTATACAAATAAAGATGAATTGAACGCACTTCATTTTTACACATTATTTCTTAAAACAAAACATTATCTTTTGCTTGTCTAGAAAAAGCTTCTTGATTTAAGAATTGTAAGATATTTGGACTAGAAACAAGACAAAAAATCTAAGTAAGAAAAGCTATTATAGCAGTGTAGCCTGATTCACAGCAGTGCTTTCTCCTACACACTTACATAGTGCATGCATGCACCCTGAAATCTCACTATAGGGTTAAAGAGCGATGTTTAGCATAAGGGAAAAATAGCCAGACAGTGCATGTGAACGTCTTTTGTTCAGAGAACAGCTCCAGCACTGTTACTGTATAATAACTGGACGTCACTTGCAGGAATGTTTCCACTAAACATCAGTTTTATCATTGTCTACCGTTCCCACTCCAAACTGCATGAATAGGAGAAAAGAGGATAATAAATGCTGATGCAAAGCTGAGCAATATCTCTCTGAATGTACATCTTCTGGATTTATGCTGAAGCTCTAATGATTCTACACTGTAAAACTGTGATTTGTGTTTTTATTTGTTTATTTTTCCACATTTATTTATGCTTTTGAGTTGCATTATGTGATCTTGATCTTTCTTTCAACAACTTTTTACCCTTGAAAAGTTGGGAAAAGTAACTTTTAGGAACATTTTTAATAGTTTGCAGTGATATATTGTCTGGGTTGGTATTTTATATTACGCTACAAAAACCTCGCAATAAACTGCCAGTGCATGCTCTGTTATTTCTCTATTTATTATTTATTATACAGGGAGTGCAGAATTATTAGGCAAGTGAGTATTTTGACCACATCATCCTCTTTATGCATGTTGTCTTACTTCAAGCTGTATATACTCGAAAGCCTACTACCAATGAAGCATATTAGGTGATGTGCATCCCTGTAATGAGAAGGGGTGTGGTCTAATGACATCAACACCCTATATCAGGTGTGCATAATTATTAGGCAACTTCCTTTCCTTTGGCAAAATGGGTCAAAAGAAGGACTTGACAGGCTCCGAAAAGTCAAAAATAGTGAGATATCTTGCAGAGGGATGCAGCACTCTTAAAATGGCCAAGCTTCTGAAGCGTGATCATCCAACAATCAAGCGTTTCATTCAAAATAGTCAACAGGGTCGCAAGAAGCGTGTGGAAAAACCAAGGTGCAAAATAACTGCCCATGAACTGAGAAAAGTCAAGCGTGCAGCTGCCAAGATGCCACTTGCCACTAGTTTTGCCATATTTCAGAGCTGCAACATCACTGGAGTGCCCAAAAGCACAAGGTGTGCAATACTCAGAGACATGGCCAAGGTAAGAAAGGCTGAAAAACCACCACCACTGAACAAGACACACAAGCTGAAACGTCAAGACTGGGCCAAGAAATATCTCAAGACTGATTTTTCTAAGGTTTTATGGACTGATGAAATGAGAGTGAGTCTTGATGGGCCCGTGGCTGGATCGGTAAAGGGCAGAGAGCTCCAGTCCGACTCAGACGCCAGCAAGGTGGAGGTGGAGTACTGGTTTGGGCTGGTATCATCAAAGATGAGCTTGTGGGGCTTTTTCGGGTTGAGGATGGAGTCAAGCTCAACTCCCAGTCCTACTGCCAGTTTCTGGAAGACACCTTCAAGCAGTGGTACAGGAAGAAGTCTGCATCCTTCAAGAAAAACATGATTTTCATGCAGGACAATGCTCCATCACAAGTACTCCACAGCGTGGCTGGCAAGAAAGGCTCTAAAAGAAGAAAAACTAATGACATGGCCTCCTTGTTCACCTGAGCTGAACCCCATAGAGAACCTGTGGTCCATCATCAAATGTGAGATTTACAAGGAGGGAAAACAGTACACCTCTCTGAACAGTGTCTGGGAGGCTGTGGTTGCTGCTGCACGCAATGTTGATGGTGAACAGATCAAAACACTGACAGAATCCATGGATGGCAGGCTTTTGAGTGTCCTTGCAAAGAAAGGTGGCTATATTGGTCACTGATTTGTTTTTGTTTTGTTTTTGAATGTCAGAAATGTATATTTGTGAATGTTGAGATGTTATATTGGTTTCACTGGTGAAAATAAATCATTGAAATGGGTATATATTTGTTTTTTGTTAAGTTGCCTAATAATTCTGCACAGTAATAGTCACCTGCACACACAGATATCCTCCTAAAATAAACAAACTAAAAACAAACTAAAAACTACTTCCACAAATATTCAGCTTTGATATTAATGAGTTTTTTGGGTTCATTGAGAACATGGTTGTTGTTCAATAATAAAATTAATCCTCAAAAATACAACTTGCCTAATAAATCTGCACTCCCTGTATATTATATTATTTCAACCTACTAAAATGTCAATAAAAGTCACTTTGTTCAACTGTATTGTTGAATTTTCAACATCAAAAGTCAACAAAGCACTGAAATTGCACAGAGAATTGCACACAAAATAAAGTGAACTGTGAGTAAACTGTGAGAAAGTGTGAATTTTAGGGTGAACTATCCCTTTAAGCAGCTCTATTGGCATCCAGCCTGTTTACGGTGACCAATAAACTCTCAGTGATGACCTCTGTCCTTTAGTCAAACACTCCTGACAGCCAGAACAAAAGAGACTTTAAACACATTACACACCATCTACACCTCCATCAGCACAATATTCATTCATTCATTCATTTTTCTTCGGTTTAATCCCTTAGTTATCAGGGGTTACCACAGCAGAATGAACTGCACAATATTCCGGCATATGTTTTATGCAGCGGATGCTCTTCCAGCCACAACCTAGTACTGGGAAACACCCATACACACTCATTCACACACACACACACAAACACACTCATACACTACGGCCAATTTAGTTCATCAATTCCCCTATAGCGCATGTGTTTGGACTGTCGGGGAAACCGGAGCACATGGAGGAAACCCCTCGCCAACATGGGGAGAACATGCAAACTCCACACAGAAATACCAACTGACCAGGGACTTGAACCAGGACTCAAGCTTCTTGCTGTGAGGCCACAGTGCTAACCACTGAGCCACCGTGCCGCCCCTTTCAGCACACTAATGTAAATCAAATATCATTTTTTCAAAGCAAATGTAATTGCACGGCCCCAGATAAACAAAGACTATAGTGTGTGTTTATCCAAGATAAGTCTCCAGGATAATCCTTCTATTATTTATCAGAAACAAAAACTTTAATGAGAGTTTTGACTAATAATACAAATTATATCAAGTTATGTCTAATAACAATGTTTGTATGTGCATTTAGGGAGATTCTGTCTTGAAGATATGAACTTAAACACTCTCACTACCTGTTTTGATTGTCTCCTGAATCATACATTCAGCCTCAATTATTATCAATAGTTAAGTCTAATTTTCATACTCTATTTTTTTACTCTAGTAAAAGTTCATAAACATTCCCATGAAGCATCTATTTTCTGTATTATTTGTCATTTCAGTTATTTAAAATACACATTTAGTGTGTGTGTGTGTCTGCTTTCTGGCCAACTCTGTTACATCAGTTATAAAAAGGTGCTCCAAGTGATGTCACTTGCTGTGGCGGGAAACTCTGGAAGGCATTGAGGCGTGCCGTTATTCTTCTCTCATTAATATTAATGGAAACACCAATAGTAGATTAGATTAGATTAGATAGAATTAACTTTTTAAACACAGTAATATGATGAAAATACATAAAAGTGTGTTTCAGACACGCCATGTGGAGCACAAAATACTGCAAAACATCAACTCTGTTACAGTTTAAGAAGTTTAACTATGCATTTAAACCACAATTAGCAACAGAATCAAATGTTCCCCGTCACATTTGCATTATTTTACATGAATAACGGATGTAGTTTACTGTAAATTAGAAATTAGTTAATGCATTTCACTCCAGTTTAAGCAAAATAAAAGCAAACTGCTTCTCAATTCTGAGTCATATGTGTTTAAACGTTATTAAAATGACAAATAACTACTATTATGCAATGTTGAAAATAAACAAATCCATAAAAAATGAAGATAAGACCTTATTTGTGAAGCTTAGTGCCTCTAGAAAGCAAAAATCACATCATATGACTGCAGCACACACACACACACTGATCTTTAGCACAGCTGACTGTTAGCTTTTGATACTCAACAGCTGATAGATAAATCCTGAGCTACAGCTTCAGTGAGCATTGCTGTATTTCCTATAAAACGCATGTAGCAGACACAGAGCTCGACTGATGCTCAGCAGAAAAAAAAACACACACTTTATCCTGAACTAATGATCCAAATGCCTTTAAGCCATCGTAAATGCATGAGGGGAGATGCATTTAGAGCAGAGTCACGATGGACGCACAACAACAACAGCTCAACAATCAGCTTGTGTTACAAAAACCAATAAAAAAAATCCAATTTGTCAACATTATGAAAAATCTTCCACTTCTACATTGTAAATAAATGTCTAGGCTGTAAATAAGACAATGATTACATCATACATTTGTTTACAAGAAGATATAGTAACATTTTAGACCATGAAACACATTAATTATAGCTGGTTATTACTGACATAGATATTACCGTCATACTGAATGTTCATCATTAGTTGTAAAACATTTATTAATAGCTTATTATAATAATGAATGACCATTTATTCTATAATTTAGATCCTTTAACCCCCATTAATACTACAATTATCTTTATTATTATAAATAAGTTGCAATTTGA